>NW_019104597.1:56821-130673 GCF_001995035.1 Momordica charantia
AATCCAAAATGAATTATTGGAGGGGTCATAAATCTCAATTTCCGCGAAGATAGGCAACTGGTTAAGGCATATGTCATTTCATTTTTAGTTCAAATCATGGGTAAGTTTTCCGCTTCTTGAAAATGTTTATATAACTTTTTAGAACAAATAGGTAACAAAAATTAAAGAAGAAATGATCTTTGGTGATACAGCAGACTTACAAATACAAGGAATGCAGGAAAAACTTTCGACAAAATCTGGCCTCTAGAGGTCCTTGAGGACATTGACGAGTTCGTTAGCAACCTATTCATTATGAACTATAAGTTTACATGGGATCAAGAGAACCGTCTCCGAATGGACGAATACTAGCTTCATGTGTCTTTCGGATGCCTTCAATCAATTCCTCTGCTTCTGCGAGCTCCACTGAACGTGTGATTCTCATAAATGATTCTAACCACTGACATTGTATTGTCATTTGCGTCTCTAATAATTACTCATAATCTCACATTTTTAGCTAGTACACAAGTACGTGAGTTAAGGTCGAGTCTCAGCCAAATTTAAAAAACTAAAACAAATTTTTTATAACTACCCTTTTTTTCTTTCCAGGATGTGGCATAGATTTTGAAAATTTTCAAAAAACCATATAACAAAGCAAATTTACATATGGTAAAATAATGTATCTAAGATTATTTTTTTAAAAATATTTAAATTTTACGAGAATGATACTTACCATTAATTACTATTAATTAATAACTTATATATTTAATTAATAAAATGTTATTTTAAAAAGTTAGAATAGGAAAAGTTCACTTTCTTTTAGTACTAGGAGTGGGGATTCGAACTCACGACATTTTGGTGAGATAGATACCTTAACTAATTAAGCTAGGTATAAGTTGACATATGAAAAGTTCACTTAACTAAATTAAGTTAATAATTATTATATTTAATTATACTATATTTAATTTAAGAATATAAGAAATCTCAAAAGATTTATATTTTTTTTTGTATAAAAAAATTTATAATTTTAACATACATACATATTATTTTATTGCTTTAAAAGTTAATTCAATGGCTTCTAAAAAAAGGTTATTTCAATGGTATGAATTTAATATCAAATTTGTGAGAAGTGAAGTTATTTCATTAAAAAAAGTAATAAATATGTTAATTCTATATTCCATGTTTCTACCTCAATCAAAGAATAATGTTGATAATACATTATAAATATTATCACATGTATTTTAGTAATACTAAAAATTAGTCTAAAATCTTCCTAAAATTTTTAGTAAAGAAAATGTAACTGGTGAAAATTTAATTCGGAATTAATGAAAATTTAATTGTACTTTTAAGTTGATAAATGTATAAAATCTAAAGAGTGAATATCAAGAGTTGGAAATTTTACTTTTTATTCTTTTAAAATCCAAAGATTTCATTTTTCATCATGATTAATTATGGAATGAGTTGGAAATTTAAAAGTTTAACTCTTACCTTCTCTATAATTATAATAGAAAAAAAAAAGAAAGAAAAGAGTTCTTCTACCGCTCCCAACAATTTTACTATTTTAGCTTTAATTTTTTTCTACATTTAGTTCTCTCCCATTTCTTTTAGTTTTCAAGTCTCGTTAATCTCGAAAGTAATATTGTGTGACATGTTACGATACCAAAATAGTAATTTTTTAAGAGTACAGAGATCAAAATAGACGTTTTAAAAATAAAGAGATTAAAATGAACAAAAATTGAAAGTATAAGAACCAAGACAAACATCTTGAAAGTACAGGACCAAAATAAACCGAAACTTAGTATATAAAAACAAGGGTAAATTGCATATACCACCCTTGAAGTATAGTAAGTGTTACAATTACACTCTTAAAGTTTCAATCTCGAACTTCTRCGAAAGAAAAGATTAAACCCTCGAACTTTCAATAAAATTGGACCCTCTAAATTTTTTATTGTAGAAATTAAATCTTAAAATTTTAAAAAAATTGAATCTATTAACTTCACGATTCTTTCCGGCAGCCAAAATTCCTAATCATGTCTCTCGCTCTGCTCTTCCTTCTCTTCTTCTCCATATTTTCCTGCGCTCTTTCATTTAAAACTAAAGATAAACTTGTTTTCTTTCATGGGTTTCTTCCCAATTAGTCTGAAACGGGAAGAAAAGTCCGTTTTATTGAAAACCCACAGGAAAAATTTAGTCTTTTTTGGGTTGGGTTTCTTTAATTTGATTTTTTTTTTTTGCTCAAGTGAGTTGGCAGTGGCACCCTTTTTTTTTGCTAATATTTTGTGGGTTACCTTCTATGTATCAGGATTATTGAGGTGTGGGAAAAGTTACAGGSTTCGATGGACAAATTAATTAGTTTGAGAGCTTCCAACTCTAACTCCAACGGTGGGGATTTGATCTACACGGCATGGGAGAGCTTCCAATTTCCCACCAACACCATCAATAACTTCCAATTTCATTGATCCAATTTTTTAAAAGAAATTTAGGATTTAATTTTTATTTTGGGTGCAATTTTATCAAAGATGAAGGGTTTGATTTTTACTCTSGAAAGTTTAGAGTTTAATTTTTTCATTTTACAAAAATTTGAGGGTCTAATTTTTGCAATTGAAAGTTTAGGGGTGTAATTGCAACAACTATCCTACTTTAGGGGTGATTTATACAATTTACCCTAAAAACAAAAATAGCATTTTTAACCTTAAAATACTACGCRCATTTGCACGTGGCAACATATCAGGTTATATAGAGTGTGGCATGTATATATGACACGTGGCATCTGAAATAGGGGATCCAATCACCAATCTCTAATGACAGCACTACACGTGGCACTTAATCTCTCCAATAGAGACCTAAAAGACAGGGGGAAAGAGCAGGGCATTTCTGTAAATAAAAGCTCATCCAATGGCATTTTAATCTCCTTTCACGTCTTAGACCTCGCCTCCCATTTTCTCTGAACCATTGAAAATTTTCTTCTTCTTGTTCTTCTCTTCCCCTCTTTCGTCTTAAACCCCAAACTTCGCGGCCGCCATGTCCGTCCTCAGCCGCCTCCGACTGGTGGTGCGGCCACTCCGTCACGCTCCGATCGCGAGACGATCGTACGGATCTGCGGCGGCGCTGGAGGTGGATTACGATTATTACGATGAGGAATTGGAGACTGTGCGAGGAGATCGGAGCCAGGGCATGGCGATGGCGGACTCTCAGGGCTGGGTGCCCAGGAGAGGAGTGCAGTGGGTGGTGTTGGGAGACCCTGGGGCCAAGAAGCATGTCTACGCCGAGAGGCTCTCCAAGCTTCTCGATGTTCCTCACATTTCCATGGGCAGCCTTGTTCGCCAGGAGCTCAATCCTCGCTCTTCTATCTACCAGCAGGTTCTTGTTCTTCAGATTTCTCTCAACTTCGAAATTGACGTCTCTGAATTTCGAATTTAGTTGCTGAAATTCTAGGAAGTTTAGAAGGTTTCAATTACCTCAAAATGCGATTTTCTCTAGTTTTTACTATTAAGTTCTTCAAATTTAAAGGTTAAGTACGTTATGATATTATGTATGCTTGTTAGATATGGTCTGATTTGGCTAGGCATGAGAAACAAACAGATGGTAGATATTTGAATGAAATAGTGTGATGGATTTAATATGTTGCTTCGCATAGAGAGTATGTTGTACGTGCTGCAATTTAAAGTTTTAGAATGTATGTGAAATTTGTTAAAATTTAAAGATTAATCTACGAAGAAGATGGAGTAATTGATGTGTATTTGATGACAAACTAGGAATTTTGTGAAATCTTGTCTTTGAATCAATGGGAGAGGCGACTGTTCTCAAAGATAGATTTGTGAAAATTTTCCTTCTTGTGTTTGTATCAGATTGCTAGTTCAATAAATGAAGGGAAGCCAGTTTTGGAAGAAATCATTTTCAGGCTGTTGACAAAGAGGCTAGAAGAAGGTTATTCCAATGGTGAATCTGGCTTCATTCTTGAAGGAATTCCAAGAACAAGAAATCAAGCTGTATGTCTCTCTTCCTTCATTCTTGGGATGGATTTGGTTGAAATTACTGTTTTTAACCAAGTAGTTTGAAAAACTCTTAGAAAGTAATGAAAAGTATTTAAAGTGATTTGTGATGACACATTTAGGCTTTGTTTGATAACTTCTTTACTACGTTTTTCACCTCTTTATAACCTATCTAAATTCTTAGCCCAATTTTAAAAACAAAAACAAGTTTTTAGAAACTATATATATTTTTTTTTTCATTTCAAAATTTGGTTTAAGTTTTGAAAACGTTTTTAAAATACCGATAACAAGACAAAAGAATACATAGGTAGAAGTAGTGGTGGTAAGCTTAATTTTCAAAAACAAAAAACTAAAAACAAATGGGTTATTGAACGGGACCTTAATTAATCTTCTTCAAACCGTGCTTTAAAAATGTTCCAACTTGCAGGAGATTCTTGACCAAATTGCAGACATTGATTTGGTGATTAATTTCAAAACCAGTGAAGAGGCTTTGATCAGAAAGAGTATAGGATCTGGAAACTTCTCTGGGTTTCATGAATACAGCACCATAAGCAGCTGTGGGAGTAATTCAGATCTTCAGCCACAGGACAAAGAACCAAAATGCCTTTCTGCTACCACAGAATATTCCTGGAAAGAAATGACTTCTATGGAGCAGGTAACATTCTCAACTCTTTGGTACCCATTCAAATATTTGAAATCCAATAATAAAAGGCAGTCATTTCTAAAGCTGTGAGCCAAATTAAAGCATGATATATTTTGCATGAAATCTTGCTTTTATAAGGTGCACAATAGAAAAATGCAAATAGTTTGTTATATATGAAAGAATAAATAGAAATTTAAGAAATTAGAGGTTTCATGAGAAAATATTCTATTAATTTAAGAAATTAGAGGTTTCATGAGAAAATATTGAGATTTGTTTGGTATGCAATTCAAATTTTGTTTCTTGTTTTTGGACTATGTGATCCATTCTGAAAACAATATTTTTATATTATCAATGTTTTTAGATTTAAATTTTAAAATTTTAAAATGTAAAATTCCATTAAAAATGATAAAAACTTTAATAAACATACTATTTCGTATTATAAATCGTTTTATTTTATGTTATAATTATATAATATTGTAAAATAGTAATTATATAAAATTTATAAAATAGGTGTTAATAAATTAATTAATAATATTTTAGATTGAGCTAAATGTTTATTTGGTAACTACCACTAATTTATAAATGTGTTACTAAACATTCATCGAACAATTTTTTAAATTGAGATTCAATTTTAAATCTCCTTTGGGACATTGGAATGATATAGAGAAGATTAGCATGGCCTCTGCGTAAGGATGACATGAACTAATTGAGAAATTTTCAAATCTTCTACTGAACACAGTCGAAAACATAAAAAATGAAATACACAGGGTTTCATTGAATCCCTTATTTTCTGATCATTTACCAAACACACCCCTAAAAACCTCTATTGTCTCCCGTAACTGTCCTCAAGGCAGGCCTTCTCGGAAATTAGTTGAATTAGGTGTACACCACAAGGAAGATCCAGCGATTAAACAAAAGTTGTGTTGCAATTTTTGTAGTGTTATATGAATTCATTCAATATTGATATGATTTCTTCCTTTTATTTCAGAGGAAGCCATTGGAAGATTACTACAGAAGACAGAGGAAACTAGTTGATTTTCAAGTAACAGGAGCACCTGGAGAAACTTGGCAAGGCTTGTTGGAAGCCTTACATCTTCAGCATATTAATGCTATCAGTTCTTCTACACACAAGCTAACCACATGAATTTGGCTTTAAATTTTGGTTGTTTTCTTTTTTTTACCATTCCGGCGTAGTAGTAAATATAAATGTGAGAGTGAAATTGACATAGCACCACCCAAGCTGGAGTTTCCCCTCCAGCAAGTATATCAAGTTTTGAAGCTTTGTTCCATTAATTACTTTCACTTTTTAACCATTCTTGTCTGAGCAGACAAGATTGTGAGTTTTGTAATGTAGAAGTGAGAAATAAGTGAGATATAGAGAACATTTTGTATGACCTTTCTTTTCTATCATGGCTTATGAAGTGAGCATTTCAACTGCTGACATTAATTCCAGTTATAGAATTTCTGGCCAAAAAAATGGAGCACAGATTGAACAGTTCTACAAGAAACTCATATTACTCTATACAGATATACAGTCCCCAAACTCACTGCCTTAACTTCTATCTAAGTCTAACATTGTAATCCAGCTGATATTTTTTTTTCAAATAGATAAGGGTTCTAACCATGAGAATGGATTACTTGCTATTCACCCCATACATCTCGAAGAAGTTCGTACCTTGTAGCATTTTGGTTGCGATTTTTCTCAGAAGTCCTACTCGACTTAGCTGGAGTTGATGGAGAAACTGTGGTGTCGAGAATAGAAGCAAAGGGTGAGCTCAACTCATCCAGCTCATCATCGCTGGTGTTAGATTTTCTGAGCACTGAAGACCCACTTCTTCTTAACTCGGGCTTTGTACTGACCTCGCCAATGAATGCCGCTACAGAAGCTACCGAGGGTGGATGATAGACGATGGGAGCTGCTGCGTGCGGGAGATTCATGACGAACTTGTCGTCGACTTCAGATGGATCCTCCTGGGGTAGAACAAGGAACTTAGATTCTAAAATGTTATATCTGTAGTAAATAAAATAGCATAAAGAGGACATGCATGCAGTAGCCTTGGAATGCCAAACAATTTCACATTAGGACTGTGTAAAATAAAGTACTAAATTAAGGACCAAAATAATGAATATCTATGCTCGATTAACCTCGATATCCAGAGCTTTGAGAACAGCATCAGGGATTGGCTCTTCGCAGAACTCATCTGGAACAAAACATTCGAGAATTCGCTTGATTACTGGTGCACCAAATGAAGGGCATACCTTCAAAGATAAATTTCATGAAATGAGAATCAATTGAGAGTTGAATAAATGATTTGACAAAGGGGAGACCAAACAAAAGGATCCTAGAGATGTACCAAAAGGGGAGACCAAACAAAAGGATCCTAGAGATGTACCTCTTTTCTTATCGATTGGTTCAGGAGCATGTCCTTTGGAAGCATCATGAGATCACTCAATGCATTTAGTAGATGGAAGGACTTGAGGGTAGTGGTATCTTTCCCTTCATCGTTATCATTTTCGTCTTCACATTGATCATCATCGTCCAAGCCAAAAAGATCGGTCAACCATCTCGACCAGTTTCCAATCTGATCCATAAAAACACAGCTAAGGTCCTAAAAGCATCTTTGAGAAAGATCAAATCACTAGATTTCAATCTAATGCACAAAATCACAGAGCTAATGCATTAATCATCTTTGAGAATGATAAAACACTATGAAATTGGCTTCAGAAAAATATGAAAGTTTAGGAGTGCAAGCACATATTCTATTGAGAGAAGGGAAAACGTTTCTTCCGTCATCTGAACAACAAGAAAGACATTTGAAATGCAATATATTGAAGTTATGATCCGTGTGATGTGTTTCTAAGCAATATATTGAACTTATGTGTGCAATAAAATGGCTTTCTCACTAACTGAATAAGACTAGGAACTATAAATAATTAAGCAGGAAACAGAGAAAAAAAATAAAGAAGAAAGTAGTTCACGGGAAAGAGATGCAATAGTTTTGAGGTTATGGCAAAAGAATCGTCTCAAGCCAATTTCATAGCAGACATCAGCTGGGAAGTGGAAGGCTTACTGCATTCTTAAGTAGTGCGCCAGCCCCAAAACTCGATTTCCCAACTGGAATTGGGAGAACTTTAGACTCGCTAATGGGGTCGGATACAGGATCAGTTGGCATCTCATCAGCAGAATCACGGAGAATGGCATTGAACATCGCTGTATCCAATCTAGCAACACATTGCTCCATTATCTAGTCACGTAACAAAGATGTATTATAATTCAACTCTAAAGAACTATGACACCATTACACCGAAAAATATGTAAAATATTACAAGCTCTAAATCCCCAAGTTGTCCATACAAGCACAAAGTTATAGTTATAGCTACTACCTTGAACTGTCGGCCTTCTCATATTACTTATTTTAGGGGGAGAAAAGGCTCCCTTTTATCAAACAAAATAATCATGAACTTCAAAAGTTGGTAAATATAATACTAATACTTTCAATTTAATTGATATTTGATAATATAGACTCTCCCCCTGCTCACTAATTCGCTTCTTAAAGAAAATAATGTGTTTGCTTTAGCCAAGTTCGATCACACATACCAATCTGGACAGAAGAGGCAAGCAACCACACTCATGTCCCCCAGCTCGGACAGGGCAAATTCTTTCACAGGCATCCTTGAAAGCTTTCTTCCAAAGGTCCAATGAGAAGTTGCCTTGATCGTGATCAACTGAACTAGAACTTCTCTTATAGCTCTTCCTTGAGGTTGGACTGGAAACTTGATTAATAGTTTTTGCTGTTGTTGACTGCATGTGTGGAGTCAATGTCTGGAAATGGAAGTAAACACGTTAAAAAGTCATAAAATTTTGTGAAGTTCTTTCAAGATTCTGATTTTTCCCAGGCTATTATTATTTTAATTTCAAGGGGCAGAAATGTAGGTAGGAAAGGCATTAAACACCTGCCACCATATGGACTCGATGACACGGGAGAAGATCCAAGCCTCAACCTTCTCTAAGGCAGATGTAAAAGTGTGTGCGTCTTCCCAGTCATCAGAACTTCCATGCCTGGCATTCCCATTCTCTCTTTTGTTTGGAGACGATGCTTTCCATTTTAATGTAGATGCCACTTTACTACTTTCTTTGTTAGCACCACTTTTGGTTGTATGAGATCCTGAAGAAACTTGCAGTTTCCGGCTCACAGCATCCTGACTTATTATTGTTCTCAGGACTATTGAATTTGATAACCAGAAAGTCAATCTGTAAATTGTAGTTAGATAATGTGTTAGTCGGCATCTTAGCTTGCATTCAATAAATGTAGCATGTCCTGATCACTGGTCTGAGTAAAAATAAATAAATCGAGCAACTTCACCCTCCAATTATTTTGAAGTCATTTGATTATTATTATTATTCTTCACCAAACTTACTAAATCTGAAAGTTGGTTCCAAAAGAAAAGTGAGTTCCAATACACAATAACCGTGAAATTGCAGCTATCGCCACAATTTTTGGTTCGCCAAGCATTTGGGCTTTCCAAAAGAAACGTGCAGTAGATGGATAGTGTAAATTATTTTTAAGGGAAATATTGAACATCATCATATCTAAAAGAAAATACCTGGGCACGTCATTTCCACAAGCTTTTGCTATCAAAACAAATCCAGAAACAATACTTCTAGCAGCATAGGCCTTCCGTGACTGAGAGCTTTCTCTACAAGAATGAAGATACAGCCTTGAAAGACGCCGTGCAGGAGCATTGACCTTATTCATGGAACTTCCATGTTCAGCAACTATAGAGTAAAGAGCTGCCTCAATTGCTGCTGCTTCTCGCAACTCTCCCTCAAGCATCTTTATCTTGTGTTGTAATTGCTGGACTTTGCTGTCCAAAATGGAATTTTTTGTATCCTTTGCATATGGTTTAGAATCCTTTCTTTCATTTCTTCTGATACTTTCCAAGCTATTATCTGAATATCCTGGAGCACCAGTTTCCTCAACTCCAACAAGCTGCTTACTACCAAACCCATTGCATTTAGCTGATTCTAATGGCGATCGAACCGACTTCACATGCTTTAATCTGTCATTTTTCTGAACTATGCTTCCACGTCCGGGAGATATTGCATGGATTCCCACATCATCTTGTCTAGCTAAGATGTCATCAGCTCCATCCTCTTTTGTTTCAACATTTGAAGCTTCCTCATAATCCATTCCATTGAATTTCCTTCCATTACTCTCCTTACCCGAATGTTCAGCTTTTTCAATCTTCACATGGTTGTGGATATCATCCTCATGCTGTTCGTTTTTTGAAGATGAAGAAAAGTAAACTGTATAACTTTTTCTACCATTTTTTTCAAGGGACATTGAACCAACAGTTGGGGAGCTAGACATAGAATTATGACCATTTTCAGGACTCCCAGGACCAGAGGATAATTCTATTGATGAAGAAGAAGATGAATTCACATTCAAATCTCCATGTGCTCCATTCTCTGGTGACACATTAGATTTTTCAGGCTCCAATTTTGAAATGGAAGCATGCTCCTGTCTATTATCAGTAGTCCCATGGATCAACGTACTCAGGCCATTCTGCAGATTCACATCAAGTATGGTTAACATTAAATCCTATGAAGCAGATAATAACATAGAGGAGATGGGAACAGATCACCATCAGGCTCGGAATCTAATTACTCTTTGGGCCACCTAAAAAGTCTTTAAATATAATGTTCACGTATTTTAGGATAAAAAATGTGGTTGTGAGATCGAAACAGACCTGAGATGTTTAGAGCACTGATTAGATCGCTGATTTTTGGGCCATTATGAAATTGTTTGTATATAATGTTAATGTAATTTTAAGGGAAAAGTATGACTACACAATAATGCATTATCGCACAAAAGTATAGTTATTGGTAGGCGAGACAGCCTAGCTAGAGCTAAAAATGCCTCAGTTGATGCTTAAATTCCAATGAAGACTTACCTCAATAGTATTCTGATACAATAAAAGCCAGACGCTGGTAATATACAGTCACATAAAGCAACATGTAGAGGGGAAATAAAATAGATACAAGCTAATACCTCTTCAGTTTGAGGTGGTACACAACCATCAGGTTCTAAAGCAGAAGAAGTCGTCATGGAAGAGTGAGACGAAACATCATCATCAGTAAAAGACGCAATCTTATTTGGATCAGCATATTCTTCATGCATAGCAGCTGAAACAGATTCGCCTTCGTAACTGTCCAATGACATCCTCCGGGACAGGGTATCCTTAAGTGAGTTATTGGTCCGTCCCTTGTCAATTGGCTGAATTTTAATGGACAAGATTGGCTGAAGTGTGTTCTTGAAGTTCCTCTGGCAATGCATTGGAGTAGTAACAGATACTGTCTCTCTCACAACACCAAATTCAGCTAAGTCTACGGTGGCACTAGCCAACAATTGGCCTTTTGCAGTCTTTTCTCTGCGAGACTCAAACAAGTTGAATTCTAAAATGTTCCTCTGGAATGTATCAGCATCCTTACCTCTAACAGGCATGTCCCTTACCAAAGCCACAGGTAACTTAAAAGATTCGTTGAATTCAATTTTTCCCTCACCAACTATAGACCCAATGGTTGGAACAACAAGATTAGTAGATCCAGAGTGGCGATCGCCATTCTCCCATTGAATAAACACAGAGCGGAGGGACGTAAGCGACTGTGAGGGTGGCCAGGGTTTTATATCCTGAACATGGATCCTATAATCAGCTTGAATAATGTCACCCCTCCTATGCTTTCCTTTCAAACCGAGCACCATTGTTGAAGAACAAAAGCAGAACCCTCAATACACAAATTTCTCCAATATGATCAAAAGGTAATATAACTACGTCACAGATCAATCACCCAACGGAGAAAATCCCATAACATCTAATGCTGAGGAGAAACGAATAACCACACTTGATTTTCGGAGCAATGTCGAACGACAATATCTTGTCCAAAACGAACTCTTTCGGATGACCATCAATCAACGCCTACACTAGAAAAATGAGTGAAATCAATAAACCAATAATCGCAGGCCACAATACCAAGCCATACAGTAATCAGTTAAAAGAACACGAAAGTAAGGCATTGCATTCAAAGATTACTCCGTTTCCTCGCATCCAGAATAGAAAATCCATAGCCGCAAATAGACTAACGAAGGGGAAATTTTCTACTCGATAGTTTATTTCGGTTGAAGATCAACAACTAAACTTCCGCTCGAGCTAAAAATGAAAAGTTGAACTCAGTGTATTTCACAGAAATACAAAATGCATAGATGAAGCCGGTAAGTACCTCCCCAAAGCTACTCCAATACTCGTCAGATCCAGATCAAATGCAATCGTAACACAATCAAACACTCGAGAAACTCAATAACAGAAAGAAGCTCAAAATCATTTCAACGGAGCAGAATGCAACAAATTCAGAGTCAGTTCTTCAATTCACAGCAAAACAACACCGAGAAAACGCAATGTTGATTTCGACGTAAGGAAAAGAAGAACAAGAAGGTTGGAGCTAGAGAAACTGGCAACAATGGCGGAGAGACGGTGAAACTTACCGTTCGCAAGGGGACTGCTCAACCATCCTCCACTGACAGTGACAGAGACAACATCGGTGGTGGAGAAGACGCCTGTATTAAAAATATAATAATTTATAAATGTACTCAAAATAAAATAAATGTTAAAATAATATTTTTGGTCTCAGCTTTGATATATATATATATATATATATATATATATATATTTCCGTTGTACTTTCAACAACTTTATTTATTTAGTTATTTTCAAAATATTCATTTTTGTTCTTTTTAAAATAGGATCATTTTAGTCCTTATTTTCCAAATTTTAATACAAAAATATATCCAAAAATTATGTTTACATTTCAATAAATATTTAGTGTAGTGTCACTTTGAAAATTAGGTGACTAAAACGAATATTTTTGAAAATAGATTGTCTAAAATGAATCAAAGTTGAGAATATATGAACCAAAATCAACATTTTGAAAATACCGTGACTAAAATTAACTAAAGTTTAAATTACATGAGCCAAAATATAATTTTAACATAGAATAAAATAAGATTTAAATACTTTTTTTAATTATACTTTCCAATTTTGTTCATTTTAATTCATATATTTTCTTCTTGGTTCTTTATTTTTTAAAAGTGACCATATTAATTACAATTTGTAAAATTTTAACATATATTTTTACATTACTGTATTTTAAGAAATATTGTGAGTAAAGTATCATTTTAAAATTGTGATTGAAATAAGTTATATAAAAATAAAAATGAATAATTTAAAATTGTCCACTTTTAAAAATAAAAGACAAAATTCAAAAAATACATGTACTAAAATAAATTAAAGTGGAGGGTAGGTCCACGAAAATAGATTTTAATCCATAAAATAAAAATAAAGCTGAAGGAATTTTCATCATTTTTCATGATTAAATGATAAACCCAATAATGCAGCGGGACATAGATTTATTTTTTGGACTGATTAACCTTATAAAAATATCAAGAAAATTACTAAGCTACAAATTAAAATAATTAATTAAACGAAAGAATATTTTTCTTGTATTTCTTTTTCTTGTCTGAATTTGTATGTGATTACGAAATTGTCGGTAGCACACATTAAATTCTACTTTTTCTTTTTCTCATTTCTCACGCAATTAATTAAATAATATCAAGCTATTTTAATAAGATTAAATCTTTGTAATGGAGTCTAGCGCCAAGAGAATTAGGTGAATTTTCTAATAATATTTTCAACTCTTACTTCACCGATCATACTTCAGTTATTATATTTCTCAAAAAAAAAAAAACTTCAATTATTATAAAGAAATTATAATAAAGGGCAAAAACCTTTACTATATTTATAAATATCACACATCCTATAAATGTTGGTTGATCTTTTCGAAAATTACTATATGTGTAATTATCTTAAAGTCTGAATGATGTTATTGTTTTCAATTTTATTAATGAACTTTATTTTTAACTATTTATGATTCATATTTCTCATTTCTTATAAACATTTTCAAATTTATATAGAAGTGAAAATATAGAAGTGTTGAAAACCATAAAAACAAGTTTTCGTTTTTATTTGATCCAAAAAATAAATAAATATATTATTTTATCATTATTCAACTCATAATATTTGAACCCTACAATTCTATATTTACTTATTAAAAAAGAGAAATTGAAACATTACGAACCTAATTTATCGGGTTATAATTTATGGATCTTTACTAATTAAATTATACAAAAACAAACATAATTTTTTAAAAACATAAAATTAAAAATAAATGGTTATGAACCAACGTCTAACCTTTTAAAGTTGATTGGCTAGATATATATAATCTAAAAATGTTATAGACCAAAATTTTAATTTAATTACAACATTTAGCATTAACTAGAATTAATTTTTAAAAATAAAATATAAATAGCGAAATGGTCCCTTTTTTTTTTTGAAAGCAACAAAATCAACAAAAGAAAAATCCAACTAAAATGGTATCAAATAGCCAAAATAAGAAAAAGAATTGTGGTTTTCATCCTGATATTTCAGCAAAATTCTAATTTTTTGTTTTTCCTTTTATTTTGGGGACAAATATTAGAGGGAAATAAAATAAAATGTGTAGATTATTATTTAAGGAAAAAAAACGCAAATACGACACCGTATTGCTCGTAGTTCGATGTGGTTTCACCAGCTCCCCACGTTGGCTGATGGCGACGCATTATTCACTGGCTTGCTTTTTCCAACTGATTAAAATTACAGTCCACGTCACCCGAGAATGTCATTCCACAGTTGCAGCCACGGCGCGTGGAWAACACGGCCGAGTTGAAACGAGTTGAATTGTTCTAACTCAGTTGAAACGAAGACGCGTGTTGGGCAGTTCGGTATATAGCGCGTGGATGAATATAAATAGCGTAGAGTAGACTTTTAAAAAATACGCGTCGCTTTCACTGAACGCCGTGGGACCCACTTAACTTGGAACGACGCCGTTTTTGTGTTGTGGACTCTGTTCTGATATAGGGGTATTTTCGTAAATACAAAACGAATTTTTATCATCTATGTGCTATTCCTTATTTATCATATACTCATACATGCATTATTTTCGATTTATAATATATGCATTATTCTCGAATTATATGTTAYATTATTCTCAAAATTTATCTTCGATATAATAATTCAGTTGAGTTCCAAATTAGAACATTTAAACAAACTTTTCTCAAGGGAAAAAAAAACATTTAAACCAACTTTGATGGTCCACAATTTGGGACGGSCACTGTTAAAATTCTTACTATTTTGATCTGTTATTTTGACTTTTCTCTACTTTAATTCGTCTATTTTTGTTAAATTGACACATGTCTTCGACTAAAAGATTTTGTCATCSAATTTTCACCCCCACATATTGTACTTAAAAAAACTCTTTTAATTGGTTCTTATATTTTAACTTTTGTTCAATTTAGCTTTTGTATTTTTAAAATTTTTTATTTTGGTATCTATACTTTAAAAAATAACAAATTTGGTCCTTTTTTGTAAAATTTTAAAACAAATTTTATACCCAATAAAAATATGTTAATATAAATTTATGGCTACATCTCAAGAAATTCAGTAAGTAAAGTGTATGTACAAATCTTGATTGAGATAAAAATAAAAATGAACGGAGATGTGTTATTGAAACTTACTTTTAATGTGGAGTTAAAAAGGATTTCCATAAACGTACCATCATAAAGAACTCCAACGGTCTAATTAAAAAATACTAAATGGAGAATAGTAAATTTATATAGTAGCTAGTCGTTGGAGGTATTTATGTGGAACATCTAAATTTATGTGTAAGATGTTTGACAGCATACTAAGTTTGAGTAATATGTATCCCATCATTTAAAAACCTTATCTTAAATTAGGGTGTGCACATTGTTGGCGAGTAAATTTGGCTTAGTTAAATTACCCACCACTATTATAGACACATGCAATCCGAGAATCGAGTTTGTATGAAGCATATAGTGAGAGGTAGGGTTTTTGACATAGCTTGATTACGAAATCTCTTTCCCTATTTATAATATGGAAAACCTTTCATGTTCCTAATTATCTTCTTTCTTTGAATTACTTAGATCCCCGAGATATTGAATTTGATGGCCTAGTTCATCAATACATGAGGGAAATTGTCGAGGTTAAGGAAACTCTTGGGTCGAGACCCAAGGGTTGCCGACCAAACCGTGGACGCGAGCCCTTGGGCTAGTTAGTCCCATGGTCATTATCCATTCGTGTGAGCCTGCCTATGGGTCTCGACCCTCCAGGTACGACCAAGGAGTTGGTCGACCTAATAGGCATTGTCCTTCATGTTCTGTTCAAGAGGACTCAGCTCTTCGGGACTCGATTCATTRATTTATATCTCTAGTACTCTTGACCCATGCAGTTCATACACATGACTCGTAGGTTAAAAATCATTTTTGGTCCTTGTATGTACTTCTATTGAAGTAGTAACGATTTAGTCTATTAACTTTAGTTTGTAATGATTTAGTCTCTATACTTTCAAATTGCTAACAATTAATTAGTATATGAATTGTAGTATGTAACAATTTAGTCTTTGTAGTTTAAAGTTGTAACGATCTTAGTCCGAATYGTGATTTTTTTTGTTAAGTTTCTTATATATGTAAATTGATAAATCGATGAGAGATAAAATGTGTTTMTAAATTACAAATACTAAATTGTTATATGAAAAAAAATTGATAATTTTAATAAGATTTTTCGAGGTAGGGACTATGACGGTGACCCACGAACCAACAATAGGGATGTGACGACAACAACCCGAGTTGGTGGCAACCTTCTCTACTGCGGTGCAACACCCAATTGATGACAACCTATGTACGATGGTGTGACGACCATTCAACAAATCCACAAACAATCTCGCAACAATCGTAGTACTATCCGACAACGGTGGCGGCACGCTTAAATCTGACAAACTCGAGCAGCGACCCTCTACATCGACGTCAATTCGCGGCATACCACCCACGAATGTGATGGTGCGGACTCTGCATACGCCGGATTGTATCATGAACCGTGAATAACAAAAAATATGGAACGTCGATTGTTGGAGGTGATTTCTCATTGATCACAGTGGCAGTCCCTGATATGATAAGAAATGACAAACCACCCAAAGTCAACAAAATTAAAATTCATCATCTTGGACTTTACTCAACAGGACGAGCGTCAGCCCCTTTATGGATTGGGGGAGCCGACCTTACCCTTCACACATCAACACCTAATTTACTAGTAGAGCTTATCAAAGGACGACACTCCGTCATGATTATTATTTCTCCAACATATTCCACAACGGGACGGTGTGAACTTTAAAAAGCCATTAGAGGCTTATCGGACACTTCGTCGGAAGCTCCAACCTATAAATAGAAACCTCCCACTCCTTTCTAGATACGCGAAACTATATCATCTCTTGAATGTAGCTCGAATATTCACTGACATCCCATTCTGTTAGGTCAGTTTCCATCCGAACTGAGGTTCGCAGACTTGATCAAACATGATGAAGAAAAACCCATGAAGAAGCTTCTCGGAGGGGGCGGCGGCGACTAAATGGTATAATGGAATTGATTTAGCAAACTATGGCAGAGAAGTATTGGAAAAAACAGAAAAAAAAAACGCAGCAGAATCTGGGGAAGAAGGTGGAAGTTTGTTGATTTATGGATTCCAACATTTGCGCCAGATTTTTGCATGCCTCATTTTAGAATATCTTCTATTTATTTATAAAATGTATAACCACATAGTAATTATTTGGGGAATTTGGGCTGAATAGTCAGTGAAGCCAAAAAAAAGAATGACAGTGTATGTTTTCTAAAAGTTTTTGTTGTTGCCAAATGATCATGACTCTCATTTTATGTTTCTCTTTCCATCCTCTCTTTCGTCGCTTCCTTTCTTCTCCCATTTTTTCTCTCCATCATCTCCCTTATTTTTCTCTGGTTATGCAGAATAAGTTCCTCCACCATCTCCGTTATTTTTTCTTTTCCCATTTTTGAGATTTCTCTCTTATTCCCCCGTTTATCTCTCTCCCTCCCTCTTTTGTCGTAATTTTCTTGTTTCCTCCCACTCCCTTGATGATTTTTTATGTTATCTTTTTTTCAAAATGCCTGTCGAGAAAAACTACCTAAAGGGAAAGGTTAGATTTTTCAAAATATTTAACAAATCCTAAAGTAGACGGTGACGGGAGAGGAGATGTTGTTGGCGCAAACGTGAGACCCACCATCGAAGAAGAATATCACCGGAAAACACCTAGAAGACAGAGGGAGTGATGAAGGAGAGAGGGAACGGGAGAGAGCGAGAGATGAGGGAAAGGGAAGAATGAGAGAGAGCTAGAGGAAAGAGAGAGAATTAGAATTTAATTACTTGAAAATCTATTTATATAATTAATAAATTTCCTAAATTATTGAATTAATTTTGAATGAATATTTATCAATAATTTTAAATATTTTGAAATAAAATGTTGTTTATCTTATTTATCTAAATAATTATTAATAAAATTTGATTAATTTAAATGAAATCGTAAACAAAATTAAAATCCGTGGAAAGTAAATAAATAAAATATTTGTCAAATTCAAATTCAAATTCAAAATGATTAACAAATAATTTAAGAGATTAAAGATTTTTCAATTAAAATTTTGAAAATTAGAATTAAGGAAAATAGAATCTCAATCTCCTTAATTTGACGGTATTCATATTCAAATTTGAAATTTAAATCAAATTTGTTTAAGATTTTTTTCTTCCTTAAAATCTCTCATTTGATCTTCTAATCTTAATTATGATTCACTTTAATTCATATGAAAGTATCAAATTTAAAATTTAATTAAAAAATTATTGGATGGTGAAAGTTATGTATAACGAAACAAAAAATTGAAAGGAAAAACCAAGCAATAAGAAAGTACAAGATAAATGGGAGGGAGAAGAAGGGGAGGGATGAGAGAGAGGACGTAGAGAAACGTAAAAGAGGGGTATGATGGTCATTTTGCAACAACGAACCCTCAGCCCAAATTCCCTGTTAATCTGGTAATTTAGAAAAAAAAAAAAGTTGCATATTTGAAAATACACCTCCCATAGATGCTACACTCGTAAGAACTTTCTTGGGATCCCTCGTCTACGATGGCGATGGCCACCGGTGAAGGCGACGGCAGTCCTGAGTAAGTTTATTGGTTTCTGGGTTTTCAGTAGCAATGGCAACTCTCTAAGAACGGACCTATATTTTTCTTCAACTTCTGCTCAAAACCGTCCAATTTTCAACCATGTGGTGCTACATCAGCCGCAACAAAATCAAATCCATTTCACTCCATAGCTCAATTGCAATTGTTCCTCTTCGTTTCATCTTCGCCGTTGATTCTTCCCTTCAGTCTTACACCGTCACGCCGCCGATCAAACCCTGGCCGCAGCGTCTATACCCCAGGCGCCTCGTATCTATGATCATTGGACAACAAAATCTAGACCTCGCCCTCCAAATATTCCACCACGCCGGAAAATTTCATCCCGGATTTTCCCACAATTACGATACATATCATGCGATTGTTCATCGTCTCTCTCGCGCTCGAGCTTTTGAACCCGTCGAATCTCTGCTCCTGGACTTGCAGAGTTCTGGTATCAAGTGCGGGGAAGATTTGTTCATTACAGTGATTAGAAGCTATGGGCTTGCGGGTCGGCCGAAATTGGCCGTGAAAACATTTCTACGGATTCAAACCTTTGGCGTTCGACGCTCGGTGAGGTCGTTGAACACGTTGCTCAATGCTTTGGTGCAGAACAATCGGTTTTCTTTGGTTCATTTGTTGTTTAAGCATTCAAATTCCAAATTTGGGGTTGTACCTAATGTGTTTACTTGCAACATTTTGATCAAAGCGCTTTGCAAAAAGAACGACATCGAGGGTGCACGGAAGGTGTTCGACGAAATGCCTGCCATGGGTATGGTTCCAAATGTTGTTACTTACACTACAATTTTAGGTGGTTATGTTTCGAGGGGTGATATGGTTGGTGCCAAGAGAGTTTTTGGTGAGCTTTTCGATCATGGCTGGCTTCCTGATGCGACTACTTACACAATTTTAATGGATGGGTACATCAAACAAGGTAGATTTACTGATGCTGTAAAGGTGATGGACGAAATGGAGGAAAATGGGATCGACCCAAATGACATTACTTATGGAGTCATAATTGAAGCTTATTGTAGGGAGAAGAAGTCTGGTGAAGCACTTAACCTGCTTAATGATATGCTTGAAAAGAAGTATATACCAAACTCAGCACTTTGCTGTAAGGTGATTGATGTTTTATGCTGTGAGGGGAGGGTGAAGGAAGCTTGTAAGCTGTGGGAGAGGCTTTTGAAGAAAAATTGTACTCCAGATAATGCTATTACAAGCACTCTTATTCACTGGCTTTGCAAGGAGGGGAATATATGGGAAGCAAGAACGTTATTCAACGAGTTTGAGAGGGGCTCAATTCCGAGTCTATTAACATATAACACGCTTATTGCAGGAATGTGTGAGATGGGGGAGTTGTGTGAAGCCGCTAGGCTGTGGGATGACATGTTGGAAAAAGGTTGTATGCCTAATGAATTTACTTATAACATGTTGATAAAAGGATTTCTTGAAGTTGGTAAAGCTGAGGAAGTGATTAAAGTCGTGGAGGAGATGTTGGATAAGGGATGCTTGCCAAATGAATCAACATACTCAATATTGGCCGAAGGGCTCCTCAAATTGGGAAAGGGAGGAGAATTCTCAAATATTCTTTCGATGTTTATCTCGAGCGGAGTTGTTGACTTTAAAGTCTGGCATCTATTTGTGCCCAAGTTTGTTTGTAATATGGATGAACAGTCAAATATCCTCAACAAAATATTGATCGAGACTTCTAGTTAGAAATTCTTTAATCTAACCATCATACTGGAGTGGAGGTAAATTGTTTTAAGCTTTGACCTGCCCTCAAGGTTTAGCCCTTTCATGTAGATAATTTATTGTGAGTATGTTGAAGAGCTAATCCTTTCTCTCTCTTTTGGCCTGCAGAAATTACTAAAGCCAGTCATTTGTCAGCTCCGGATATTGATTAGTAGACCGCCTCAGACGAATGGGGCTCTGCCAGTGTTTTGTTTCGATATTTTTTAGAACATGTTTAACAAAGATTGTACTGTCCATAATTATTCCCAAATTGTGGCTGTTCTGCTGATGTGCCATTTGGGTGTAGAAGGGAATTTTCTCTCTTCAAGGTACACATTCTGAAAGAATACATGTGCTAGCATTTTTATAAGATGTTTATGTGGCTTCTTTGATGTAAGATGGTTTCTTTGAAAAATTTTATTCTTGATTCATCACATAGTCACTCATAGTTAATTTTGGCCACTGCTCACTGCTATGCTAAGAGAATAGGTAGGTTTTCTAGTTGGATGACCTTGCTTTTTTGAAATACAGGCCTCATTGCAGCTACCTCCGATGCCTGACATGAGGTCATGATAAGCACCTCTAAACCGTCTTCTTTTGTCTAGGCAAATGTCTATCTCAACATTGAAGGGTGAGACTGAGGTCTCTCTAGATCATCAGTCCTCCTCCCTCTTCCACACGTACTAGAATCGCGCAAGTTGGGTTCGGCAGGCTTACAGGGAGATTTGGAGTCTATTTGCAGCTGATTGAAAGAGCTAAGGATCTTGAAGCCATGTTGGACTCGCTCGTGAGGTAGATACAATTCTTTCCTTATCACAATAGCTCAACTTTTATTTGAATGAATAGTAGATGTTTCCTAGTGAATAATAGTTTTTCCATGAGTAGTAGCTTCTTCCATCTCTTGTCATTGGCCTTACTATTCCTATGTCTTAGCAGAGCGCTGGCTGAGCCACAAGAGTTACATGGTAGAATCGACGAGTTGGAACCATCGACTTGAAGAGATCAACTCCGACAGGGTCGTGCTAGGCAACGACTCAAGTGGCCAAATTTAAGGGATACTGGTGTCTCAATGCAGGTAGCCAAGCTGCAGAGACTTGCCATTAGCGGTTCTTTTTTTATATATATATATTTATATTTGTCCTACAATAGTTGAATAGCGATGTTTGTTTTGCCTCGTCAGTGGAAATGTTTCAAGGTGCGCGTAAGCTGACCTGGACACTCATGGATATTAAAAAAAAAATATATATATATATATATATAAAATGTTGTAAGAATTTCCTTACAAATATTAATATAATTTATACACTTGTATTTATATAATAGGTTTGTTTTTATTAATTTAATATCTTGTTAGTATTTATTGAACAAATTAATTTTTATTAGTCAAATATATTTTAAATAATAACTAATATTAAATGTAAAATTAATCTTTTAACTTCAATATTTTTTCAAAAAGATAATTATATAATTAGTGTTATTTTGGATGAAAGTTATCTATCGTATCATCACATTATACTTCTTAAGAGTACAAATATCAAACGTATCTTTGTCTTTAAATTTTTACGTTAAAATTATATATTTATGACAATAATTATTATTATTAATAATTATTTCAAAATATTAAAAATAAATAGAGATTTTATGTAATTGTATTAAATTTTATTTTACATGGACATCTGATATATAAATATATCTCATTGTATAAAGTTATTTATTACTCAATGGATACAATAATTTATTGAATTATAAAATTGAGATTAAAATATTATTTTGATCCATGTAATTTTAGTTATGGTTCATTTTAGTCTAACTTTAGTTCATTTTAATTACTTTGAAAATATTCATTTTGGTCACTGTACTTTTAAAAAATGATCATTTTAGTCTCTAATTGCAGAAATTTAACACAAATTTTAATACACGACGGAAACTCTTTAGTATAAAGTAGTGTTTAAATTTTAAGAAATATATTGATTTTAGTGTCATGTTGAAATTGTGATAGAAAAGAATGAGATTAAGAATAAAATGAAGGGACAAAAATGGTCACGTTTTAAAAGTCTAGGGACAAAAATTAACATTTGAAAAGTACAAACACTAAAATGAACAAAAATTAAAAATACAGATGCTAAGAAAACCTAGAATTTCATGTTTGAAAAGGACATCTAAAATACATTAGATGCCTCCGTATAAACATCATAGGATATTTTAAAGATTTACGAGTATCTCATATTCCTACGAAACAAACGTGAGATCTACAGGTTTATCTAATAAGAATTTTTGATTTTCAACTCTTTATATTTTTTAATAAAATTGGAAACGAGGGAACAAAAAAATAAAGGTTTAGCGAGAGCACTGTATTTTGTGTTTTTTTAACRTAAGGACAGTTTTAGTTGTGTATTATTGTGAGTGTGTGACCCCTCTTACTTTCCCTCCAACTTTCTCCGTCGCTCTTTCTTTGTCCCAACACTTGATTTTGGACGCAAATTCCAAATCCAAATCCAAAAATCACATCACAAACTTGAATCAACAAGAAAAAAATATCTAACCCATCAATCAAAATTCTGCCTTCTCTCACTCTCAATTCCTTCTCCTCAAAGTTCAAACCCTAGTGCTCCTCCATGGAACTCTGTCCTTTGCTCGACACTTGTCTTCCTTCGCCCTCACGCTCCTCTTCTTCCTCGCACCGCCCTCTTCTAGTTTCGCTTTCTGCGCGGCCAAATAATCACCGTTGTTCGCGTTCTTTTCGGCCAATTCCTCGCCGGAATGTTTGTTTTGCTTCAACCTCGGACACCCTTGTTGCTGGGTCGCGCAAGGAGGATGGGAAGAGTGGAGAAGCTGTAAGCAAGAAAGAAGAGGACGAGTTCGGAGATTTGAAGGCTTGGATGCACAGGAATGGGCTTCCTCCTTGCAAGGTCGTTCTTGAGGAAAGGGCTTCTCATGATAAGAAGCATAGGCCCATCCATTACGTGGCTGCCAGCGAAGATCTCGAGGTCAATTTGTAAAGATTTCGTTTCATTTCAAGTATTTTGTTGTCAATTCAGTGGATTCATTGTGAAGCTTTTCCGGGTTTTTTTTTAATTTAATTTTATTTATTTTTTAATTTTTTAGGCGGGGGATGTCGCATTTTCGGTGCCGAATTCACTGGTCGTGACTCTCGAGAGAGTGCTAGGAAATGAGACCGTCGGTATGGTTCAGCGTTTATTTTAGGGGATTTGGATTTCTTCTGACGTAAAACGTTCGAGTGATTTTGCTGCTTCTTGTTCTTGTTACTAATGAGAGAATTTAAAAGTGGCTGCCCGAGACTAACAAGTGAAATAAAATATGTTTCATGATCTTGGTTTGTAGATAGAAGAAGTGCTGGAAGTGGAATGTTTATAGGATGCATGTAGATTGAACCTGTTATGCACTTTGTTTTTACAGTATAAACCAAGCATTTCTACTTTCGTTCCAGGACTTTAGTCACGTTGCTTTCTTGGTCTAAAATCTTAAGTGCTGCAAGTTTTCTAGTCGATTGTTGTTGCGTGATTGTGGAAATTTTATTTTCCCCATCATAATTAAATTTTACAGTGAATTTGGGAGCAAGAAGACAATCTTGAGTTAATAGTCTGTCTGTAATGGCTGTTTGGGTCTTCTTGCAGCCGAATTGTTGACTACCAATAAGTTGTCAGAGTTGGCATGCTTGGCTTTGTATTTGATGTATGAGAAGAAACAAGGAAAGAAATCTTTCTGGTACCCTTATATTAGGGAGCTTGATCGCCAGCGTGGGAGGGGCCAACTAGCCGTAGAGTCCCCTCTTCTATGGTCAGAAGCTGAGCTTGATTACCTTTCAGGCAGTCCGACAAAGGTAACAACTTACAAGATTGATTTGTGACTTATACTTTGCCTAATTACCCATACAAAGTTGGAGATGTCATGGCTAAAACTTTAACTTGGATGGATCAGAATGAAGTTCTTGAAAGGGCAGAAGGAATTAAGAAGGAGTATAATGAGCTCGATACAGTCTGGTTTATGGCTGGCTCTCTGTTTCAGGTAATGCCCTTGTAATTTTGAGAACCACAAAATGATGGAGGAACAATCACATTAGCTGAGTCTAGCAGACGATTCTTTGAACTAATTTTTTATTGGGAAATTTGCAGCAATACCCATATGATATTCCGACTGAAGCATTTTCCTTTGAGATTTTCAAACAAGCCTTTGTTGCAGTTCAATCATGTGTGGTGCATTTGCAGGTAATTAAAACCTGTTTAGTTTCACTGCCCCTCTTCTTGTTCTTCTTTCTCCAATTAATTGGGAAGTTAATGATCTCGACTAAGACAAATGATATGTCAATATTAGTTGAGATTATTAAATTGTTATCCGTGGGCATGCATTTGTATTATAATCGAGAGTTATGATTTATATATCATCTATATTTCTCAACTATCATGGCAGTCATGACAGTCTATGAAGTTCTGAGCATCAAATGACTTTCCCCCTCCATTAAGGCGCCTCCTGCACCTCCATGGTTACATTGTTGGGAGGGAATTAGTTAAGATTCACATACGAAATTATATCTCATTTGTTCATGGGCTCTAGAGTAGTTGTATCATATCCATCCTTAAATTACTACTTCACATCGGAAACATTCTAAATTTATCGAGGACAAAGGTTTTTTGCTTTCCCTCTAAAAAGGAAGAAATTACTGCATGATATTCTTTGGAATTATATGTTCATTTATGCACGAATGGAGAATATCATTGTGGACTTATCAGAAGAATAGTAGGATACCATTCTGGAAAAAGTCGTGGAACATCTTAAGGATATCCCCTTTGATGACGTTCCAAGTCCTTTTCGAGAATTCACTAGTGTATCCATCAGTTCTTGTGCTTTATTTGCCCCTAGATTGTCCACAGTTGCCTTAATCTCTTCTATGGTAAAGGGACTTTAATCTCCTTTTTCATGTTCTCAAGTATTGGCCTCCAATTGATGCTAGGAAGCATGGGCATAAATTATTCCTTTTGGTGTAAAGCTTCTGTAAAAAGGAGACAGTATCCTCTTCAATAGACTTTTCTTCCGTGATACATAAGCTGTCCTCTTTTATGATTTCAGCAATAGGACTCTTCTTTCTTCTATCACTTGAATAGGAGCGAAAGAAGCTTGGGTTTTCATCCTGAAGAAGCTTGGTTTTGGAATACCACCCATTAGCTTGGTTACAAGCCCTTACAAAGCAATTGCGAAGGTCTTAGCTTCCAGGTTGAAGAAGGTTTTGCCTTGCACTGTTGCCAAAATAAAGCTGCTTTTGTTTCTGGCAGACAAATTGTAGATTCCATCTTGATAGCTAACTAAGTGGTGGATGACTATTCCTCAAGGAAAGTTCTTGGTCCATGAATGGAAAGAAACCAAGAGGCAGACTCAAGGCTTCAAGGGGTATCAGACAAGGAGACCTGTTAGCCCATTTTCTCTTTCTGATAGTGGCTGATGTTCTTAGCAGCATGCTTGACAAAGATACAAATGAATGCTCATTCAAGAATTCATTGTAGGCAAAGACCCTATCCATATTAGCCATTTGCAATGCAATTCGCAGATGAGACTTCGCTTTTTTCAGTCTGTGACAGTATTAAGATGGATAATATCTTAAAGGTAGTTAAGAATTGAGTAGTTATCAGACTTAAAGATCGACTACACCAAAACAACCGTCACGGGCATAAATGTGGAAGAAGAAGAGGTGATCTCCATGGCTACCAGATGGGGATGTGCTCCCTATGTCCTATTTGGGTCTTCCTTTGGGAGGTAATGTAAAATTTGCTGCTTTTTGGAGCTCCGTTGAAGAAAAAAATTAGAAGTAGGTTGGAGAAATGGAAGAACTTCACCTTCTCAAGAGGTGGTAGAGTTACCTTGATAAACGCATTCCTCTCTAGCCTCCCTATCTACTGGTGCATTAGTGCTGGTATGATCGCACCCAAACCTCCCTCTCTACTACTTCTCCATTTTTTATTGCCCTGGAAAAATTTATCAAGAGATGGGAGAGGATCATCAGGAAATTTTTAATGGAGAGGTAGCTAAAGATGCCAATGGTTTTAGTTCTGTAAATAGGAGCGTGACTTCATTACCCAATGGGGGTCTAGGTGTTGGGAATCTAAAGACAAAAAACATGGCTTTACTTGTGAAATCAGAAATGGGGTTCTAAATTCACGAGTGAGGAGGCAGCATTGTGGAGGCAATTAATTGCTTGTAAATACAGGCTGTCCAAAGCAGAGCGGGTCCCATCTCCAAAAGGAGGTCAGAGGTTTAAAGGCCCCTGGATTTTTATTGTAAAATGCTGCAAGAAGGCTGACTTGTGGAACAAATTAGTTGGCAAAGGAGATAAAATAAGATTTTGGAATGACAAGTTGCTAGCTAGCAGACCGCTAAGAGGAGAGTTTCCAAGGCTTTTCAGAGTCGCAGGTTTTCTACATCTCCAAATGCTGGTTTTCAGAAAATGAAGGTTGGGACCTAAAATTCAGAAGAAACCTAGCGGACCAAGAAATTTTGAATGAGCAGAGCTCTTTAATCCTCTCTCAAATGTCAGTCTAAACAATAGAGAAGAGAAAAAGAAGTGGTCCCTTGAGAAGGATGGTACTTTCTCTGTTAAATCTCTTGTAAAGGAGCTTAGTGGCAATGTTGACGGCCTTAATCAATCCTTTATCAAAACCATCTGGTAGGCTAGAATTCCAAATAAGGTGAAAGTGTTTTTGTGGCTCTTTGGCCTTGAAAAGCTCAATACTTGCACTTTATGAAAGAATGCCCATGGCCTCCTTGTCTCCTAATTGGTGTGTGTTATGCAGGAAAAATATGGAAGACAATCTTAACCTTTTATTTCTTTGCCCGTTTGCTATCTCTTGGGCAAATCTGCAGCATCTTCAACTTGAGTTGGGTGTTTTGTAGGAAATGTTCAGAAGGATCTTTTAGTTAATCTTCAGAACCTTTTTTTGTGGGTAAATATAATATTATTTGGTTTGACGCAGTACGGTTGGCCGCTTGTAGAGAATTTGGTCTGAAAGAAATACAAGAACGTTTCAGGTGTTGATACTTCAAGGGAGGATTTTTGGGGTCTTATTAGATTACACTCTTCGAAATGGTGTTTACTTCACAAAGATTTTTGTAATTATAGCTCGTCACAAATCTATTCCAATTGGAACTCTTTTTTGTAATCCTTTGGCCTTTGGGGATAGCTCATCTTCTTCTTTTGTATATCCTCTCTTTTGAATAATTCAAGTATTCGTTTCTTAAAAAAAAAGAAGAAATTTTTGCTTTCTGGCCTTGCTTTATTGTCTGGAATTCTTATACAGATATATACAAGCATTCTTCATTCATTACAAAGATTGCAAAGGCTCTGACTTGTCATATTACATCCTTCAATTCGAAATGAGAAGTTAAAAATTTAAAATCCTTTTGTTGTTTTATCCTTGATTCTATCCTCTTTGTACAAAGTGCATGCATTTGTGGCAAGATTGCAGATGCACTCGTTGTTATGTCCTCCAACTCCAATGACAACCTAAGATTCATTTGTTGTTCTTCTGCAATATGTCTGTTCCTGATTCTATTCTTTTTGGTAAAAGATGCACGTGTTTATGGCAAGGCTAGTTGATATATCACTGTCTCATAAGCGGTATCTGGTCCATGGCTTCTTACAAATATTGCATCTAACTTCTATTTCCTATTTGTTTCCAGTAATTAAAGTTATCTTTGCTTATATAATAAAAGAAAGAATTCTTTTTTATTCTACTTTTTAAAAGCTATGCTCTTCTGAATTGCGAAGTTCACTTGTTTTCTCCAGGAAGCATTATTTTTAAGATTTTCTCTGTTCTTAAGAAGCTTCCAAATTGATTATATAAAGGCTTATTGAATTCAGAAAGTAAGCTTGGCTCGGAGATTTGCTTTGGTTCCTCTTGGCCCTCCGCTGTTGGCTTATAGAAGCAATTGCAAGGCAATGTTAACTGCTGTTGATGGGGCTGTGGAACTAGTGGTTGATCGTCCATACAAGGCTGGGGAATCAATCGCTGTTTGGTAAATAATTGAACCTGTTCAACTGTTCACAGGATCAATTATCTGTTGATGTTTTTGTTACTGTATCTAGCTTTTAAGTCCTTTAGCAAGATTTTCATTCTTGTTCAAATTCTTGACAACAGGTGTGGGCCACAGCCTAATTCGAAGTTACTCCTGAATTATGGTTTTGTTGATGAAGATAATCGCTATGACCGCCTAGTAGTTGAGGTAAGACTTTGTGTTTGATTGTGGGCAATATTTTGGATAAATGATGTCTCTTAATGTTCTTGACCTTTATGTTTCAGGCAGCTTTGAATACCGAAGATCCTCAGTATCAGGATAAAAGAATGGTTGCTCAAAGAAATAACAGATTGTCGATACAAGTTTTTCATGTATGAATTTAAAATACTGGCAGAGATGAAGGTTTTAAGTTTATACTTTTCATGAAATCTTATTTCTGAAACAGGTTTATGCTGGAAAGGAGAAAGAAGCGGTCTCAGACATGCTTCCTTATCTTCGGCTTGGCTATGTTACAGATCCTTCAGAAATGCAGTCTGTTATTTCTTCTCAAGGTCCAATCTGTCCAGTAAGTTTCTTGTCCCTGCTAGTGTCTTTTTTTTTTTTTTTTGGCTTGTTTAAGGATTGGATCTCTAATAGAACTTGTTAGTTGAAAATTCTTTAATTTGATTCTTTCTGTTGAATTTTGGCATCTAGATTACTGTTAGTTTACACCGCATTTTTTAATTATGATATGTTTATGTGAGTGACTGGGTCGTGCACTTCGATTGATGTCATAGTACAACTGCTGCTTGATCATGCAACCGATTGGTCAGAAAACTTGTATAATTTTAATATCTTAGGTAGGCGGTGACTATGAGATTTGAAACCCATCCGCGAAAAGTAACTCTTTTTTTTTTTCCTCCCTTGCCCAGTACCATTTGGCCGATCAATGGTGGTCGTAGGCGTACGGTTAACTCATTTTCCCTTGCCTTATTTGTCCAATTTTGTATTTTCCAAACAAGGACGTGAAATATACTAATATTGATGCCTGGATTCAGATTTGTAAAATACTTCAACTATATCGATAACCATCACCATGCCATGAAAGGAATCTTGAAACATTTCTTTGTAGGTGAGCCCATGTATGGAACGAGCAATGCTGGACCAAGTTGCTGATTATTTCAAGAGACGACTGGCTGGCTACCCAACTACCTTGAGCGAGGATGAGTCTCGGGTAATTTTTGGCTTCTCTTTATTAGATCTACCTGCAGTAATCGATTATTTAAACTTACCCATCTATTTGAACAGTTGGCAGATGGTGATTTGAATCCAAAAAAGAGAGTTGCTACCCAGCTTGTTAGGTTAGAAAAGAAAATCCTTCATTCGTGCTTGCAGGTGACAATCGATTTCATAAATCAGTTACCAGATCACACTGTATCACCATGTCCCGCTCCGTACGCCCCGTTGTTGAGATAAGTGAGGTAATGAGTAATCCGCTCGTGTTTGTTGTTTATGGAATTGCAGTGTTTTCATCACCTTTGATTCACTTGTAGTTGTAGATTATTCTTCCAGCAGTGGTCAGGTCACGTATCTGTTTTATGATATTGCAAATACCGAATTGCCATGCAAAAATCATCCTTTCTGAGTTGAAGCTAAAAGTAAGGTCAGTTAAAGTTTGACGAAAGCTCATTTATCTATTAAATTTCTTTAAAATGCAACTACGAATGACAATTTTATCTTTTTTACCCTCTTTTCCATTACCCTAACTTTTCCTCTCTTATATCCAATTGGAGAAGTTTCTTGTAACCCTGTTGGAATCGGGTTCTTCCCCCTTTTGTAATTCCATGCCATCAACGAAATTGTTTCTTAGTAAAAGGATAATGAGGTCTCGTGGCCCCAACCCGCTAATCTCCAACGAAGTGTTTCGGCTATCCCGAGATTAGCTGGGTTTTGATTTGAAATGGTTATGTATGTTGTTATTGGGCAGGTGGAGTTGGTGAGATGGTTGAAGAGGAAGATGATAAATTTGGAGGCCATGGATTTGAAGTTAGCCATATCCTTGTCTTCTCAACAGGCGTGACGTGGCTTTTCTTTTGGTACTACCAGTCCCCTTTGTAAATAACCACAATTACTCCCATCCTTCTTTCAATACAATTCCCTTCCCTTTTTTTGAGATATTTATTTATTATTATTATTCTTTTTAGAAAATTTTTTAACAACTATTTCGTTTTTAGCAAGGTATTTAAATTCTTTGCTGAACTTCAAAAACAAAAACAAGCTTTATAGTTTTCAAAATTTGGCTTACATTATCAAATAACAATTACTCGATGTGAGTGTGAGTAGTGTTTGGAAGCTTAGGGTGCGTTTGGTTGATCATTTGAAAATAAGGTATTCAATGAAAAGTAGTATTTTTAGATACGTTTGATAGCAGATTTAGAAATTGAATCTCACTTTATAAAAATTGTGCTAGGTGTTTAGTAGTATATTTGCTAACTAAATATTTAGTTAAATTTGACATAATGTTAATTGATTTATCAACTTATATCATAAATTTTATATAATTATTATTTTACAATATTGTATATTTTATAACCATCATTGGTGATTCATTGGTCCAAAAGAGTTAGGATTAATTGAGAGGGAATGATTTCAAACTCCATGATATGGCCACTTACCTTTAATTTCTATGTGTTTGTCGGCATAAAATGTTGTAGGGTGTAGGTGGTTGTTTTCAGAATTTTCACTGTTTAGATTACAAAATTCAAAGACAGTCTGACAAACATGTATTCACTGAATTTATTTGATTCGGTGAATTTGAAAACAAGAAACATGATCTGAATTACCTATTAAATATGCCTTTAATTTTTAGATAGCCATATAAATTTTTGTGCTTACAACCTTTGGATATTATATTTTTAATTTTAAACTTTTTTACGAAACTTGATGCATAATGCACTTATACAACTTTCAAATATTATATTTTAATTTCAACTTTTGATTATTGAAGCTTGAGCTTTAGTGTCTATTTGGTCCATGAGTGTTAAAAATTTGAAAAATGATTTTAAATGACCATTGGAGTCATTTTAAGAAATAAGTTCTAAGATTTTACAATAAATACAACCCTACTCCTATCTGCATCGACAACATCTTCGGTATGACTTCTCCTTATTCTCGCGACTATAAAGAATCCATAAATCCTGAAAAAATCTCAACGTAGTTTCATCTCTATCTTCAGCGAGTTCAAAATACCATTGTCAAATTTAATTAGTATATAATATTAAACGTTGGTTTACCTTCTATTTGTTCCTTATATATTCAAATACTCTATATTTTTTTAAATTAAAAATTTAAAAATCCGTTGAGCTTGAGTGAGAGTCGTCTCATACAAATTACTATGGCCGACTTCCGCACGCCAAGAAGGTACGATACGACATGTCGTTTAGTGGCCGTCTAGTAGCCTCAACATCACCAATCACGGACGTATCCCATATTTATCCAATCATATTACGTCAGAGTTTTCAGATCCGTATAGAATTTGCGAATATTAGTTCCCTTCCCCTCCCTTTTAAACCAATCAAATTCCCACCGTCATTTACTTTTCTCACCGACTGGCCAACATTAAAAAAGCCCCCCCACTGGGATCCAGATCCGACGGCCCTGATTTCCCAATCGGCTTAAATCCCAGCCGTCCAAATTGCACGAGCCCGTGTGGAAAAATCTCGGGGACGGCGTTTTAGCGTAGTAGACTAGAGAGAGTGAGGGTTCGCACTTCTCTCTCTCTCTCTCTCTCATTAGGTCTTCTACGCGCTTCTCTGTTCTTCTTCGCTTCGATCTTCGATTTCGACTGCGCTTGCGTTGTTTGATTTGCCGGAAGTTCTCGCGGATTCGAGATTTAGATTCTATTTGGAGTTTGCAGTTGGATTTTGAGTTGTGGTTCTGTGGCGGCTCCTGTGATCTACGCTTGTTGATTTGGGTTTTCTCGGAATCTCGCGGTTCTTTAGTTGTTCGCTTGTCCTTGGGGTTCACCCAGAGGCCAGTGGAAGAAGTTTCATCTCGTGGAGCCGTTGGGATTTACTGGGGAGCTTATAAGGCTACTGGTAATTTATCTAGGGTTGTCTTCTGCTTTTCAGTTTAGGTCCTTTTTTTTTTCTTTCCTTTTCATTTGGCCATCGTGGATGGCTGAATCTTAGGGGGGTTTTGTTGTACTTGGTTTAATTGTAAAGAAAATAAGTAGTGGGATCTCCATGTGTAACGACGCCTAAAATCGTTTGGTTTCTTTTTCTTTTGTGATTTGTACTATTGACTCGTAGTTCTTTTAAAATTGAACAATATTTGATGTGATTTGTTTTATGCTTTCCTTATCTTGTTCTTGTCATCTGGTTACATTCGTCGAGTTAATGGACGGATGTGTTGGTATTAAGTTCAGCTGAGTGGTGAAGAAATTTATCAACTTTTGGGCACTTTTCGAGGGAATTTTTTGGTCTAGGCGTTTTCTCTTTCTTCAGGGTTTAGCCTGAATGGTTGGCGTGGTTAATCTATTGCAGAGGTGCATGAGCACGGCCGTGTGCAGTTTGTGACTGCGTTCTTAAAGCAGAATTGATCCAAGGCGCTACTGAAGTTGCAGGTGGTTAATATAAATGGATGTGAGGACGGAAAAGAATATTAGGTACCCAGAAAGATACTATGGCAATAGTTCCTTTCGCACTGTTGGGGAATCAGAGGGTTCTGGTAGCTCCGGAAGAATTGATCCTGAAATTGCCGCTTCAGAAGTTTCTAGTACCCCAATGAGGAGATGTATCAGTTTTAGCTCTGATAATCGTGAAGCTCTGAGAGTTCCAACGCAGGTTCTTCCCTTGACAAACCTGTTGCAGTCTGAGAGGATGGAGTTGGTTTACAGGTTGAAAAAAGAACTCGAACAGGTTCAGACCCTCAGTAAGAAAGTACAATTGCTTAGAACAAATAGTTTTACAGTATCATCTTCAAGTGATATTCTTAGCTGTAGCAATGTACGCAATGGGCCATCAGCTGAAAACATTCGAAACACCTCGAATTTGACTTCAGGGCAACGTAAGAAATCTAATGTTCCAAGTCATAAGAAAGGGCAAGATGGCAGTCGGGTTGCTACTGCTATGTGTAGAGTTGAATCTACAGTGCAAGCATCTGTACCCAACACCACAAACACTACTTCAGCAATTTTGATGAAACAGTGTGAACAACTTTTGAAAAGGGTGATGTCACACCAGTATGCCTGGGTATTTAATATTCCTGTTGATGTAGTGAAGTTAAACCTCCCTGATTATTACACAATTATTAAGCATCCAATGGATTTGGGGACGGTAAAGAACAAGTTATCTTCTGGAGCATACTCAAGCCCGTTGGAATTTCTTGCTGACGTGAAGCTTACTTTCACCAATGCAATGACTTACAACCCACCTGGAAATGATGTGCACGTTATGGCTGATATTCTCAATACATTTTTTGACATGAGATGGAAAGCTATTGAGAAGAAACTGCCAAAAACTAATGGTCATGCATTGCCAACTAAATCTAGACCTCGAGAAGATGTTGAGTCCGTTAGGCACATGCCTCAAAAAAAGATGAAAGTTGCTTCTATGTCTGAAGTTACACCCATGCCCACCAAGCATGTAATGACGGACGAAGAAAAGCTAAATCTGGGGAGAGAGTTGGAGTCGTTGTTAGGAGAAATGCCGCTGCATATAATTGATTTCTTGAGAGAGCATAGCTCTGGTGGAAGGGAATGTGGGGAAGATGAAATTGAGATTGATATCGATGATCTCAGTGATGATACACTTTTCAAATTGCGGAAGCTTCTAGACGATCATTTTCAGGAGAAACAAAAGAAAAATGCTAGTGTTGAACCTTGTGTCATAGAGGTATTAATTCCAATTCAACAATTGTGTTCTATTGCAATCTTTTTTATGTATTTGACTGCTTTTGTTTTAAATTATTTATTGCTTTCAGTTGCAGATGTTGAATGACTCTGGAGTAAGCAACTCATCAATGCAACCATCTAAAGGTCTTAGGCATACCTTGATTCACAATGGATGCTAGCAACCTGATTTTCCTATAGTTATTTACTTTATTTTCCTTCCCATTGCAATTTTAGGAAGTGGGCAAATTGATGAGGATGTGAACATAGGTGGCCATGAAGCTCCTGTTTCAAGCTGTGCTCCTATGGAGATAGAGAAGGATGCTGCTATCCATATAAACAGCAAATGCATCAGCTCTAGAAATTCGAAGGGTTAGTCAAATTTCTCAGTTTTTTTATCTTTTATAGGTACCTCTGTTGTGTGGGATGTTGTCATTGCCATTTTGGAAGATATAGAACTTTTAGCTGTAGTGCCTATTATAGCTATAATGACCACTGAAGGAATTCTGTAATTATAGTGCAGCTATTATAGCTATTACAGCCAAAACATATTTATCTTGCATGGGTTGATAAATGAGCAACATTTGTTGTTTATCATCATTTAATGTGCAACCTTTTAGTTACCTGACCTACTTCATTGCCAATCTCGTGTATCATCAGCAGATTCAGATTCTTCTACCTCCGAAAATGATTCTGAGTGTGATAAAGCTCCAGTTGCAGTGCACGATCAGGTATTGATTAGTAATTTATTGTCAAATGGTTGGCCTCTGGCCAATTTGTATACTTGCTTTGCTTGTACTGTTTAATGGGCGTCACTGCGTCAGATAGTGGTTGATTTATTTTCTAACAGACTACCATCAACAGGTTCCAGAAATCATTGGCTCTGAAGGTCTGTTAATTGAAACTACAACTTCAGATGAACCTCTCGAAAGAAATCGTGGGTGTTCCTTTTACCATTCTTCACTGTTCCATACTTAAAGAAATTGGATTATACCTATCTTTAGCTTCATGACACATAAACAACTCTGTGCTGGCTGAACAAGTATTAAATATGAACTTTTAGTTTTCTGTTTTAATTTATATTCTGCTGAGAGCAGCATTAGTATACACAATATGGGTGGTGATATTCCTGAAACATACATAATACTGAATTTGGCAGTGTATTTTGCGCAAGTAGATTCATGTTATGAATTTTCTAAATTGTAGAAATCTATGTGTTTTCATTATGATTTCCAGCCTTCTGGAACTAATCTATGAATAGTTTGTTGATGGGTCTTCCCAAGCATAAATGATGTTTTTTCCTCCTGTTGTTCAAAGGAATGGGAAATTGATCGACTCCATTGTAACATTGTCAGAACTAATTCAAGATCCTACCTCCTCCCCTCCCCCACCCCACCCCACCCCCCCTAGTTTAATTCATGGGAACTAGAATATGATTGCGGTCGGACTTGACACTTCCTCTGCTATATCTCAGAAAGAATTGGTGCGATTGTTTTATTAGTGATCGTACTTGTTATGTCTTTAGATGTTAATTCTAAATTTTGTTAGTTGGTTCAATGTTAATTCATTTATAAAATTGATAAGTTGGTTTGGATGTATCTCAAGTATTTTGACATATATGCATAAGCATCATAACCTTAAATAATTTTTTAGCACTATCATTGAAATGTATAAAAATAATATATATTTTTGAAATATATATATTAATTACCGTGTCCATGTCGGTTTTGTATCCTAGATTTTTAGAAATTAGCATGTCAATGCGTTTGTGTCTAGTTTCTTGGTTCATGCTTCTTAGGTTCTTATACACAACTTCCAATTGACTTTTCTCCTCTTTTGATTGTTCAACAAAATTTGTGTACTTCAGACGATGTTTAGTATTAGGCATGTTCATTTCCTCAGTGGGATTGACTTATTTTTTTCTTTATCAGAAATGAGAAAGGAGAAAACTGGCATGAGTGTGGCCCTTTATTGATACATGTGTGTGTATGCTTCACGATTTAAATCTTAATGACTGTCTTCAAATAGTTTTTTCATTTTCTTAAACCTGTTTTCTGAATTTTTTTTGTTTCTATTATTATTGGTCATTGATTCCGATTGTTGAAGCATTTGTTTTGTCCACTCATGCTCTTTAGTGACTTTCTACAGAATCTGAAGGTGGCTACGAACAAATGGAAGAGACTTCCCATAAGCCTAGTTCTACTGAGTCAGATTGCAATCAGGATGGTGAGCTTAACATAGAACTTTTACCCTTCTTCTGAGTACATTCCAATTAATTATTTTTATCAACATTGCAGGTAATCATACTGCATCTGAGAAGCCGGTCTCCCCTGAGAGGCTTTACAGGGCTGCTCTTCTAAAAAATCGATTTGCTGACACAATTTTAAGAGCTAAAGAAAAGACGATGACACAGGTTGGTTCAAAATATGGGCTACTTGTTTAACAGCCTACTACTTTATATGGATTTTGCAATGAGAGATTGCGGTTCTGATCTGGATGGTGTGCATTTTGATCTTGGGCTGAGATCAGGGCGATAAGGATCCTGAAAAGTTGCGACGGGAGAGGGAAGAACTGGAACTGGAGCAGAGGAAAGGTAGCTGGACATACTAGTAAATTTTGATTGGCTTCTTTCTTGTGGTCTAGAATGTATTTTTGCATGTAATTTAATATTTTGCTCTTGTGGTAACAATTTTTATACATGAAATGTAGAAAAAGCGCGACTGCAAGCAGAAGCAAAGGCTGCACAAGATGCGCAAAGACGAGCTGAAGCTGAAGCTGCAGCTGAGGCTAAAAGGAAGAGGGAACTTGAGAGAGAAGCAGCACGACAGGCATTGCTGCAGGTAAATGACAACCAGACCACAAGTGTGGAGAAATGGCCAAAAACTTCCTTAGTCTTTACTCATCTACTTCCATATAATCTATGCAGATGGAGAAAACTGTAATAATAGATGAGAACTCTCAGTTCCTTGAAGACTTGGAGATGCTTAGAGCTGCTCCTACTGAGCAGCTGCCGAGCTCTGTAGATGAGACGAGCCCTGATCACTCGCAAGATGGCCTGGGCAGTTTCAAATTTATAGGGAGCAATCCCTTGGAACAACTAGGCTTGTTCATGAAAGCAGACGAAGAGGACGAGGAGAACGAGCCGAATTACATTTCTAACTCTATAAAAGATGTGGAAGAGGGAGAAATTGATTAGATATAAGTGTTGTGGTGTTGAATTGATGATAGAATTGATCAAGGCAATGAATGGAATGTCCTTTTGACAGAGGAAGAAATTTCTGGGCCTCCTGATCATTTAGTATTTATTTAGGTAAAATAGGATAGAGGAGCAGTGTTTCTGATGTTACTTACAAAATAGAAGCATAATTTTGGAGGGCTTCTGATGATGAGGGGGTGATTTGAAAATTAGTTTGTGAAAGTATTCCTCCCCTTCCCTTTTGTCAGTATTTGTCTGTGTTGTACATTGTGATACTTAAAACATGAAAATGGGTCTGAAAACAGGATTTAGTATTAGCACTACATTTTCTACTCCTCTAGATTGTTCTTCATTATGTCCTAGTTAAATTACAAATATCTCATTTGTTTAAATCTCTCTATTTTGTTTTTGTTTAATTTTTGTTTATATACTTTCAATTTCTCTTCATTTTAGTCTAGGTTCGTTTATTTTTATATCATTTATGATTAGAATTTTTACATGGTGTTTCGCCTATAAATTTACTGAAATGTAGTCTACACAATTTTATAAATAGAGATTAAAAGGGTCGTTTTTTAAAAGTATAGGGATTAAAATAAATAAAATTGAGAGTTCAAAAGATTTTACATTTTGTAAGTACGAGATCAAAATGATGGAAGTCAAAATATGAATATACTTTTTCATAATGTTTTGAGAGTTTTTTCAATTTAGTTCTAATGGTTAAAAACCTTATCTTTTAACACTTTTCAATTATATCTTCATTGCTAGTACATTGTTAAGAATTTTAAAATGTCTAATTTCTCTGGAGTATCATCCATATGAGTTTATGATTAACAAATTCTATTGTTCGCGTGAGAGTAAAATTTAAGAAAATGTAAAAACATAAAATACTAAATTGAAATTTTTAAAATTAAATTAAAGAAATGCCAAGACACTAAGAAATTTAGTCTTGCATTCTTAATGTATGTAATTTTTTATTTTTCTGTTTTGAGTTCAACAATACAATGGCGGAAATTATATTCAGGTTGACTACAAAAAGTTATGTTTTTGTTATTTTATAAATATTTATTTTGGTATTTTATCGGTTGGGTTGAGTTGTGTTTAATGGAAGTTGTAGTAAGGTTACCTAGTTTTGAATATTATTCAATGCATATGGTTAGAGGTTAGAAGCATAAGTTGATTTGAAAGGTGACCTACTATAACCTACCTTCATAAATGGAAATTAACATTCACTCACACATTACCTTTGAATTATGCCATTGCAAAACCTACCCTTTTTACTTTTCCAATTTTCCCTCCACTTTATTGGATCACCAAATCCAACCTCTTTTCATGTTTTTTTTATATAAGAAATAGCACAAAAAAAAAGTTTAAATAGATGAAGAAATTGGAGTAAATATTGGGAAATATACGTATAAACAATTAAGTCGAAAGACATATATCTCACTCTCGAGAGAGATTACAAATTCTTTGTAAAAAACGAAGACATAGTACCAATTCCATCTCTAATCTTTGAGAAAATCGGAGTTTTTTTTCTACCGTGACCTCTTTAATTCTCAAAATTTCAGTCGCTTCATCCTTGCCATTATCATGTATGTAAATATTGACTGTATAGGCATATTGGAAACCGTTTGACAAGTCAAGGAATCCTGAAATCCGCTCCTTAGTTATAACGTTCCAGAGTCACGCAGAACAGACACTAACCATCCGAATATTACTTTACTATTAATTAACTGGACTGACCTCAACATCAAAGGATGAACCTGGTCTGTCTATTTGAGATGTGTATAAGAGACAGGACTTGCACTGACCTCAACATCAAAGGATGAACCTAACGTGTCTATTTGTATGGTATAAACTTTTCTTACTAATAACTCCTGTAACAGACTTTCTCTTGACTTCTCCTCTTGAGGGCATAAAAACTTAGCTGAAATATTGTATAGTTTAAACTGCTTTATTGGAGTTTGAGTTCAAAGCTTCATTGCTAAGAATATCTCTTTTTGGCAAAATATTATTGAAAGAGCAAATGAAGAATATTTCCCTTTTGGCTAAATATTTTTAAGGAGAGATGTAGGAAAAAGTAGGTAAGAAGCTTGAATTAGTTTTGTAGGAGAGATATAGGTACAACTTTTATCTAATGAATCTAATACACAATTAATTGTTTTTTTAACTTCTATTAATTAAATAAATAAATATATTCGCGCCCATCCTGACTTAGTAGATAAGAAATCAATTAATTTTCATACGAATAAAGGTTCGATCTCCTACTTTGTATTTGTTGAACTAAAAATTGTCTCTTTTGATATTGTTTATGGGTCATCAAGAACTGTGCACGGGATACTTAGAAGAGTAATGTATTTTAACAATGTTTTTATATCTTAATAATTGATAAAGAAAACATTGGATTGTAAATATTGCTAACAATGGACATTTATGAAATAATGACAGTGAAATAGTTTTTAGGAAGAATTTTTATAAAACTTAAGTCGATTTGTTAGATATAAAATTAAAAGTCTAAATACCTGTTAGAAACTTCTTTTAGGAATATTTGAGCTCCTATTATAAATTTTTAATATTAAAATGATTGAATAAACTCCATTTAAAAAAAAATTAAACCGTAATATAAATTTAATAGGTATTTTTTAAAAAAATATCACAGGCTCTTCATTTTTTTTTTCCAAATATAACACAAGTTTGAATATTGTTAGCACATAGTTTTATATTATATTATATTTGACTTTGATTTATTTGTAAAATTTCAAACTTTATGCTATATTTGAAGATGAATCAATTGAATAAATGGTAAAATAAAAATATGTTAAATCGAGAATAGTTCAATAAATGTTAAATTTCATCAAATAGAACCATACACTATGTAAGTTTTACCATTTTTACTTTCTATTCAATTTCTTTTAACTCACCCACTATTTTTAACAAATAATAATAATAATAATAATAATAATAATAATAATAATAATAATAATAATAATAATGTAAAAGACTCCAAAAACTCATTAATTTAATAAAAGTCAAACTTTGTAAAAAATTAAGTTAGATTAATAGACCAAACCTACCATTAAATAACTCTGCCAAAACTTAAAATTAAAAAAAAAAAACTCTAATACTGTTTTGTTTGAATGTCATCTAATTTTATACCAAATACATATTCTATAATTAATTGGACGGATGTCAAAAACCTTTTTCACTCCTAAAAAATAACAAGACAAGACGAGCATAACTCAACTTAGCAGTTAAGACATCTCGCTCCTTCTCTAGAGGTGGAATAATGAATCTTCAGTCCCTACATTTGTTGTACTAAAAAAAGGTCAATTTTTTCAATGGCGTAAGAATATAAACTTTCTACATATGACCGTCACAAATTGAATTATAATCAAATTTTTTGGATCGTTAACCAACCTTAATAGTCCATAATTATAGAATTATAATAATTTTGGATTCACCTCGAATTTAAGTCTATTGGAAGAGCGAAGAGTAATTACAAATTATAAAAGATTATGTTGTTTGGTTGGTTTGATCACTACCTACGAATCATTAATTAATGAGAATGACAACTTAATCTAGGTCCAAACTATATATTTCAAAATGTATAATTTCGAACTATTCTACTCACTCTTTCGAATCAATACTAAAATTAATATCTACCATCATTCAAATCAATAACTATACCAACATTAAAATTTAACTAGAAATTGATAATACATTTTTTTTCTTCCTGAGATCAATCAAGTCATGAAAAACATTTCGATTTATTTATCTCTTTTTTGAGACAAAAGTTTTTGTTAAAAATTTATCATTTTCCTTTTTTTTTTTTTGGTAAGATATTATTCTCAATCTCAGCTATCCTATCATATCTTTCAATATTGGAAATATCTTCATAATTTTGGGAACATACAATTCAATGGCTCTTTATTAGAGATTTTGTAGAACCCAAAAAAAAAAAGTTCCAATCTTTGTTTATTTATTCAAAATTTCTTTTGGGTTTCTCTCCAATCAAAAAATTCCATTTCGTTTCTCTTTGATTTTCCTTACAAAATCCCCAAATCCAATCCCTTCTTCTTCCTCCGATCAATCGCCGGCGAAGTTCATCCTCCTCCGATTACGTCCACCGGCCGCCGACGGGTTTCAATGGAAACCCATCTGAATCCTCTCCCTCTCTTCTTTTCAATCTTCTTGTCGATCTATCTGGTCGCGTATTTCCTCATCTTCCGTAATTGGAGCCCTAAGATCCGGCCGGAAGCTTCCAGCTGCGCAATCTCCTTCGCCCACGGCACGCCCGCCGTGTTCTTAGCCTCCGGCGCCATTCTCGCCGACGCCGCCCGCGGTTTCGCTTCCGCCAACACCGATCTCCAGAACTCCGTCCTCGATTACAGCATCGCTTACTTTCTCATGGATCTGTTGCACTACCTCATCTTCTTCCCCGGAGATTTGCTCTTCATCGCTCATCATTTGGTCACTCTCTTCGTCTTCGTCACTTGCCGCTACGTCGTCTCCCATGGCGCCTACGCGATTCTCGTCCTTCTCATTCTCGCCGAGGTCACCAGCTTTTGCCAGAACACCTGGACTCTCGCCAGAGCCCGGAGAGGCGACGCCGAGTTCGCCGCTAGGGTTTACAATATTCTGTCTCCTCCTTTTTATGTGCTGTATTCGATTGTCAGGGGATTTGTTGGGCCCTATTTCCTCTACAAGATGGGAGAGTTCTACGCCAATGGCGGAGCTGAGAGCGTGATCCCTAAATGGGTTTGGATGTCTTGGATTTTTGTTGTTGCGACTGCCATTTCTGTTAGCATTTTGTGGATTTCAAATTTATGGGTTGAGTTGTTCAGAGAAAGAAGCAGCAGTGAGTTGGAGAAGAAGAAGACGAGGTAGGAAGCAAAATTGTGGTTTTGTTTTACCTTCTCTTATTGTAGTTAGATTCAGTTATCATTCACAGAAGGAAGAAGAGGAAGAGGAAGAAGAAGAAGAAGAAGAAGAAGAAGAAGAAGAAGAGGTAGGAAGCAATTGGGTTTCACCTTCTCTTTATTGTAGTTGGATTCAATTATCATTCACATGGGGAAAACGGGTATCAAAATTTCTCACTTTTTCTTGGTCTGCAACAATGGAGAAGAGGAGTTTTGTGGTCAGTAATGTTTGTTGTTTCAAACCCTCATCTGGAAATAAGATGCTCTATATTCTTCTTCTTCAATGAGTAATTTATTGTTCTTCTCCATGTAGCTCTTTTATTATATATACATATATTGTGAATTCTTGTGTTATTTTAGTATTAAATGATTTTGACACATTTATTTAATAGTTGTTCATGATTCTCTGACTGTTCTGCTGAGCTACAACTAGGCAAAATAATGACAAAATGAAGGGAGAATTTTGTGGAATGTTGGATAATTCTGTTGCCCATCTGTTTTTATTATGCATCTGATGAACAAGAGAGAATTGAAGCTAAGCAAATAGAACCAAAATTGAGTTTCATTGATTGTGGAAAATGGTAAAAAAAATTTGCAACTGTACTCTGGAAGTGGAAATGCAGAAGCAAACATGGAAGTTGCTGTATTTGCAAAGACACTGAACAGATAATTTGACAGTCTAAATAAAACCCTCTCTAAGATAGTTTGAATCTCTTAGATTCTAGAGATCTTCAAATAAAAGTGGCAACTTTATCATACTTATGGACACTATCATCATCTGCTTCTTTGTATTTGGAGGATAATTTATGAGTAGAATTTGTAGTGCTTGGCTTGAAGTATGATGTTTCTCAGACCGCCAATAGGTGATATAACGGTTAGAAGCACTCCGAATACGATGCATATCTGAAACCGAAGATGAGCTGAGGATGTTAGAATCACTTGAATGTGAAAGAAGTTTATAATAAAGAAACTGTCAGATCAGAGCAAATGAAAGGCATATTATTGTGTGAGAAGAACATTACCCAGTTAGTCCACCAAGATAAACCGAACCTTTTGGGTTTGTAAATGACAAGCCAAATAATACAGGGAAGCTGAGAAAGCAAAATGAAACGAGAAGGTTAAGTAGCTAGTATTGTAATTTCTGCAGGGAAAATATATAGATAGTATTTTTTTGCTGTTGAGGAAGTTTGGGACTGAGATCCTCGGCACGAGAGGAGAGAAAAGAAGACGATCACTTACAAAATATGTTGTAGGAGCAAAGGCAAATCCTCCAAAGAATCCAAGTAAACCACCAAAGAAAGGGAAGGTAATGCCAATGAACATTGTGAGTGCTGCAGTAAATCAAAAACATAAAACCATTACAACTATTTAGCCATGTTTGATAGGAAGGAAATCAGTATAAATTTACTTTACTTACCGACATAGGTGTTACGAGCGATAAATCGAAGCATAAAACTAGGCTTGAAACGCAATTTCTTCACTAATACAGTTTCTATCATGTCAAACACTGGCATTGCATATATCTGCAGTCATGCAAACATGTATGTTTCAGTTTTGGTTAATTATGTCAAAGTCGAACGGTTGTTCGGGACAGATTGTAGAAGATGATTAAGAACATTACCTGGTAACTTCCTATAACATGGATGACAACAAACATGTTAGCCATTGCAATAAGCCATGCAGGTTTCTCTAGTGAGAGCAGAATGTTTTCTTTGACAGAATTTCCAAACACCCAGTACCCAATCAAAGCCACAGGGAAGTAGCACAAAGCAACAACTATATAGGCAACGATGACTCCTTTCCACATGGGTCCTTTAGAGGGCTTTTCGGGTGTCGATGGGATCGTTGCTTGGATCTCGAGCACCACGTTGTGCCCTGCATATGCAAAAGCTACATCTCCCAAAGCATTTAAGAAGTTAAATATTGTCCCTGGTGTGGTAGTAGCTTTGTATCCATAATCCACATCTGGCTGAACACCCTTTGCAACAGAAGTTGTCCAAGCAATCGTCGAGTAACTGCAAATCGAGTACAAATATCAGCATGAAGTTCGATTCTCTTCTATGAAAATCAAAAACCAGAAAGGGCTAGATAAGATTGACAAAGTATTCATACGTCAAAGACATAACAGCTGCAGCCAAAGAGACACCAGAGATGGAGTTGAAGTTGGGGAGGTGGGAGAGTACAAAGTGAACCGAGGCGAAGATCATGATGAAGTAAGTTAATTTGATGCTCTTGCAGCTCGGGCAGACGAGGTCGTGGAATTTCTTCAGCGATTGCCCTCCGGTGACCATATAAACTATGTTGGTACCAACTTCAACAATAAGTTGCTGAGGAACCACAATATAGAGGCCTAGTTTTTCACCAAACGCATGTTGTCCAAGCTCATGGTATCTATCAAACCGCTTCCCAGGTACCATTTCATGCATCTCCACCATTTGCCATAATGTGTATAAAGTGATGACCCATGACAATACTAACACAGCCACCCCAGGACCCCTGCAAATTCGAGTTCAAATTCATTGGATTCATGTCGATCAAAGTTCTAAGTACGTCACGTTCGATACTATGAAATATGCTATGCATTTCGTTAAAGTTTGCATAATATGGGTTTATCAACGTCCGAGGTTCAAAGTGAAAAGGTAAAGGATTTGATTGGATGGAATAGGTTCCAATCACAAGGTGGCTAGCTGCACTAACCATGTCACCTGAACACTCGTAAAGATAGATAAAAATGAAAATATTACCATCCGAGGCTTGCCATGGCAGATGGAAGACTGAGGACACCAGCACCAACCATGGCGGTGACATTGTGGAAGGCAGAATACCACCATTTTGCATTCCTTGAAGAAGTAATTGGAAGCCAATCGTCTATTGCCTTTTGTTCCTTCGTTTTTGGTCCATTGTCCTATCAATCACCCAAAAGAGAGATAGAACACAATTCAATGGAGAACATAAAAGGTGAAGCAACCAAAAAGCAAACTCAGAAAACTCAAATCAACCAAAAAGCAAACTCAGAAAACTCAAATTAAAGTAATATGATTAAACCATGATGTGGGTCACTTTTGTGCTCCAAAAACTTTAGAGAAACAGACGAAAGACTCTGAGAAAAAGGGTTTTATTTGTTGTGTTTGATGATTCAAAATTTCCCACAAAGACTCAAAAATCTTTTTGGGAATCGGACCCACAGGCCATTTGGCAAAGTCCCAAGAGCTCAATAATGCCAATTCAGCCATTATCACAAATTCAAACATGTGGACTAATGGCCGCAAAGTGACACCATCCATCAAAGTCAAAGTCCACAATTTGCCAGTTCTTTCGCACCAAAGAAAAAATAAAAAAATCATCAAGAAGAGAAAAAGGAAACAATCAAGATCTCATCCAATTTTACAGTCGAGTCCAAAATCTACGATTAAAAAAAGGAGATCAAGAAGAGACACGGTTCAGAGCTGTTGCTGTTAACAACCAAACAAAAAGAAAAAGGGGAGCAAAAATATCAATCTAATCTGGTAGGGTTCAAACTTATGAATTAGAAATCAGATTCAGCATCAATTGAAGAAGATTGATACAATGGGGTTAGGAAACGAAACCAAATTCGTTAGAAAAAATGACTAGATCGTTTGAATTCAAATGGGGTTCAGAAATCGAATTCAATCGAAGAAGAAGAAATTAACCAGAACAGAGATTGATTCAATGGCGATATTACCACGAATTTTCCCCAATACAAGAAAACAAAATCAGAAACACTCAACGATTTTCAGTTACAGAGAGAGTGAGAGATACAAACGTTGAGTGGAGGTCCTTCAGTTCCCATGAAGTTGCTGCGAAGAAGAAGAAGAATACACAGAACTGGATAAAAAAAAAAAAAGAAATCTGCTGCAACTGAGAAATAGGCACAGAAAGAGACGGCAATGGGGGGCGCTGAATTTAAAGGAAAAAAATGGGGGATGAGAGAGAAAGTTTGAATGTGAAGGATCACAAATTCTTTGAATTTTCAAACATATTCGGCCATCACAGATTCACAATTTGCTCAAATTCAATTTGACCACACATTATCATCTTCTTCTCCTTCTTCCCTTGGGAACCTTAATAGAAATTTCCTTTCACATTAATAATTCAGTTTCCGCAAGTCAATCCCCAGTGAAAAATATCAACTCTTTTCACAAATTTACAATTTTACCGTCCCATTTTTTCATTTTAATCCGTCTGTTTTTAAAATTTCTATTCTCGCTCGTGTGATGAATCAGATCTGGCATGGTTATTGATTAGAGTGAATGAATTTGTCTTTTTTTTTTCCTTAATTTCTCTTCTGATTTAAAATTGTGGTGTAAATTGTAACAGTCATGGAATAGATAGAAATAAATTTGTTTGAAAATTAAATCTTATTGAAACTGTCCATATTCAGTTCATTCTTCGAAATCAAATCAGGTCTAGTATATGATTTCAACTTTGTTTATTTTAGTCCATGAACTTTTAAAATTTTTGTCTCTGTCTCTATATTTAAAAGTTACTATTTTGATCTCTATTTGAAAAAGTTTAGCACAAATTTTTATACAACCGAAACCTATAATTCAAAGTTAGGGCTACCTTTCAATAAATTTAAAAAGAAAATGAAGTGATTTAAGCAAAGATTAAAATAGATAAACACTAACCATAATGAAAAAAACTAAATGTACAACGGATAAAAATAATATTTAACCTTTTTTTTTTTCCAGTTAGTAGAATTTCTTTTAGATATGAATATTTTTATTTATTGGATAGATAGGTAAATCTTATCAAATTTTCGAGTCAACAAAAATATGGACACCATAAGTCGGTAGGAAGATCTATGAAAATATTTTTTCAAAAAAAAAAAATTAATTTTTTTAGTTTGAAATCGGGTAGGGATTTAAACATCCTATTTTTTAGTAGAGATAATATACCTTAATCAAACTGCTAAGAAAATAAATGCTTGTTTTATTTAAAAAATATATTTGAATAAAGCTATAAGTTCAAATATCTAATATCAAGTGATGGGATACACCTCAAATTTTATAATCTCATTCTTTACTATGTTATTTCTATTTCTTATTCGGTGGGTCTCACATTTTCTCTATTTTTTATGGATCTCATCCATAGATTTTTAATTAATTGTTTGGTTTTTATTATTCCTTTTTTATTTATACTACAAATATTTTTTCTAATAAAAGTTTTATACAACTTTTATTAAGTTTATTATGAAATATTATAAATTTAATTTTAATGTGTTATTATTAATTAATATCAATAAATTTTATTAAAATAGAAATCATTATTATTACATATTAGAACAAAAATTTTATATTAAATATTGGTTCTTCTAATAAAAGAAATTACTTTAATTGATGTAATTTTATTTTAATTATTTATTATTTGTTAATTATAAAAAAATATATAATATCAATAAAATAGTAATTAAAATCAAACGTTAATATTATTTTAATTTAAAAAAATTAGCATAATAATATATTTGTAATTAGCTAATGTAATTTTGTTTTAATTATTTATTATTTGTTAATAACTTAATATTAAATAAACTATTATAAAAAAATATACAATATCAATAAAATAGTAATTAAAAATTACACTTTAATATTATTTTAATTAAAAAATTAATATAATAATATATTTGTATTTAACTAGAAAAAAAAAAGTCAGTAATTCACAACAACATTTTTTCGACCGTTTTGCAAATTTACCGTAAATTTCGTGAGAGTGGCACTTTGCTTCTTCCAACACGTGGCAGGGCCAGATTATATCCTTCTTTTTAATTTGCCACTAAACATATTTTCAAATCGTATTTTAAATTAATTGAATCTTATCAATTAAGTCATCGCTAAAACTATAAATTAATATATGTGGTAGAAAGATTTCAAATATTTATAATTTTTAGTTGAAGAAAATGAGAAAACAAACGTAATTACGTCAATTTTAATTAGTAATTGAAAATAACAAAATAAACATAATTACGTCAATTTATAATTAGTAATTTAAAATGAGAAAATAACATAATTACGTAAATCACAGCTTTTAAAGTCTATTGACTGATTAATTTAGGAATTAGGTGTGTCAAAAACTACGTTCAGCTGTGAATATTTTAAAACAAAGCTGCCAATCAGAAAACCATCTCTCAAGCAAAAATATAGAATTTTAAATAAAATTTTGTTCTTTTAATTTTACATTTTTCAATCTCGTGGTTTTTTTTTTTTTGTTATACTATAATATTGTTCGCTTCAAGAGGGAGCTTTCAAACTAATCTTAACATAAACCAACCGATTAAAATATGATTGCAGGCTTATATCCCTAAAAAAAAGTGAAATTTTCTTTTGATTACTTAAAATAATATTTTTTAAAAGGATCAAAGTGATTTCAAAAGTTTTAAAAATTCTAAAATGCTTATGAAAGAAGTCTTTAATTAGTGCTTTTTCTAAAAGTACTCGTAGAAAAGTATTTCACTTCAAAGCACTTCTTAAAAACTATCCTAAATTAATGAAGTTCATCGTTATTTTGATTTTGAACTTTATTAAAATATTTTGAGAGATTGTAGTGGTTGGAAATTGAGATCCTTCTCATTTTTTTACTTTACGTGGAACTTATGTTCACATTCCCAACAATTTTTGTAACAATTTCTTTTATAATTCAAATACACAAGTCATACAAACTTACCGATCCATAGAATCTAAATATCCTAACCCATTGAATTCAAATAGAAATTTACGTAAATTCAAGTGTTCTAACTCGTCAGACTATTATTAGAACTATGGCTCAAACGTCCGTCTCTAGATCGGACAAGATGATGTTTGTAGATTTATTTTAATATTTCTTTAAAAATGAATAAAAGTTGAAAGCATGATCAGGATTTAGAGACTAGAGGATTAAAATACTATTTTTTTAAACTTTTATTTTAATAATTTTGAAAACTTAAATGATTAATTTAGAAAAAAAATAATGAATGACTCAATTCCTTGAAGTTACAACTATTGACTTGTAGACTCGTATAAATCCAAAATAATTTATGACGCCATGCTATAAAATTAATAAATAAATAGTCGATTTTAATACTTGTTATTTCCATACCAAACTAACCGAGTCCGAAAGATGTGTGTGTGTATGTATGTATGTATATTTTYTTTTAGTATTCCAAAGAAGTAATTGATTGAGCAGTTGACAGATGATCCAGGGATTTCGGTTCCGGGGGAACTTTTTATCTTCGGATTTGAAAAAGAATTAGCAAACCCCATCTTTAACGTTTGAACCATGATATGAAATGAGTTCCATAAAACAAGCATAAATCCAATTAAAAAAAATAATTGTTCTTAAAATATTAAAAAAATGGTACTTTTAAGTAGTAATAAATATTTTTTCCCAAGATATTAGTTATTTTAATTTTTGCCGAATGCATCGGTTCTTACTTGTTTGAAAATTAAATCTATTATCGAGATGTATCAGAAAAGTCTTATGAAGTGTTATGACAAGACTTGACTTTTGCCGACCACACTTAGATGTTCAAATGATTTTGATTCGATATTATCAAATCACGCGTGTACTTTGTTGGGATAATGGAGCCAAAACAGAAAACTCGTGCCCTATGAAGAAAATGATTTTCAACACTATAATCAATTCCTACAAAAAGTAAGATATTATTGTCTTATAAGCATTACAATATTGTATTAAGGTTTCATTTGTACAGAATTCAAATAAAAGAGACTTGTTGAAAAAGAGTCTGTATCCCGTGGGTTTAGTGAGCGTTTTTCATTTATGTACCTTAAGTAATTGTGTTAAATATTAGTGAATAATTTTGCTATATCGTTTATTCTTGTGTTTAGAGTTTTTCTTTCTTATTTGCATATTTAAAAGAAAATTATTCAAGTTTATTAATTTCCCAACCTACTTAGGTGTGGGACCGGTTCTCGTATTTATATTTCACGATGATGGACTAGGTTAAAGTCTCGTAACTCTACGTTAAAAATATATGAGGTTATTAGTAAAACGGTGGCTCAAACATCTCAATATCAGATTTATTTTAATATTTTTTAAAACTTAAATGATTAATTTAGAAAAAGATTACGAATGACTCGATTCCTTCAACTAACAACCATTGACTTGTAGACTCGTATAAATCCAAATGGAACGACAACATGCCAAGAAAATTAATAAATAATTAGTCAAATTCTAATACTTATTATTTCCGTATAACAAACTACCCAAGTCCCAAAGTAAAATATTAAAAAAAAAAAAAGCGTTGAAATATCCAATTTAAATAGAGACTTTTTTTCTACGTTTTATTTTTTTCTAATATTGCTATTCATTAGATATATTATCAATTTGGTCATAATGGTCTAATATTTTTTGTTACTCTTAACTACTAAAACTTAACACGTAGGATTCGTTAATTTAGTCAGCCAAATAAAATTATCTGTTCATTGCCACATATATAAAAAAATGTACGATGTATTTAATAAGTAACGACTCGTAATTATAAAGATGATAATTTTTTAAATTTGACCAAATCATAAGTATAAAATTGAAAATTATAAAAGTATAGAGAATAAACTCTTTTTTAACACAATAATTGCACGATGGGGATGGGGATAGATATAGTGAATATTTATCTTTGTATTTTGTAATATAAATAGTGGAAATTCTTAAAACAAATTTTAAATTTGAAACTTTGAAAGGCAGAACTACATCTATATATATATAAAGTTTGATAAATATATTATTTTATGTTATAAATTTATTTCATTTTCGTTAAAATTAAAATAAGTAAAAACATCTATTATAAATTATATAATATTATAAAATAATAATGAAACAAATTGTATAACACATGTTAATAAATTAATTAATAATTTTCTAAATTTAATTAAATAGTTAATTTAGTTTATAAATATATTGTTAAATCCACCTTGAATAATGTTTAAAAAAAAAATTAAGATTCTGACTTTAAAATCTGCTACCAAATACTTATTTTAAAATAATAAAAATATAAAACACAACTATATTATGAGATATAGACTAAAATGTAACACAAGGGATGAAGATATATATAAAAAATTATAATAATTAATTTTAATCTATATATTTATTCATAGACATAAATGTAAAAGTCTAAGTCAACTATTATCAAATAGGATGTGAAAAACTGTGTAAATTCCTATTGTTTTAGAATAATTATAAGGAGAGAAAAGAAATCAAATTAAAAAAATTAATACATTGTTATTTAATAAAAAAAATAGTTTTCTTTTCTTTCTTCTTTTTCCTCCTCTTTCTTTTTTCTTTTTTTGTTAAGATAAATAGTTTTCTCTTCTTTTAAAAAAATCTTTAGTGTTATTGACTAACGAAAGGTGACAGCTAAGACTGGCATTTTTTTTCTTTTTTGTTTCTTTTCGATTTTGTTTTTAGTTTTCTATTTAAAAAAATTATGTTAGTATTTTCATAATTTATTTTGTTTCTACTTTTATTTAAAATGTTTGAAAAATTACAAATAATATAGATAATTTGAGTAAATATTGAGAAACAAACACGTAATCAATTAAGTTGAGGAGCGGGTATCTCGCTCTCTTTAGCGAGATTCAAATCCTCTACCGTGTATATTTCTTTATCAATCACGGGTGGTGCAGTAGGTATTTTTTGGCATGTCTGCTCTAGGATAGAACAATACAAATGAAACGTTGAAAATAGATAAGAGAGTATAAATTATAGGCTGTGTTGGTTTGTTTTGAAAGTAATAGAAAGAGAGATATTTATAGAAAATATAGTAGTAACATATANTTATTGATAAATATCAAAATGTAACAACATAAAATAAAAAAATAAGAATTAAAAATCAAATAATTATGAGATGAGGTTTATGAAAATCTATAAATCTCAATGGCAAAAAAAACAATATCATCCCAACAAACTTCGCAGTTTGTGGAGGGTCAGGTTTTTAATTCATGGTACATTATAAAAATCACCTTAATTAAATTTTAAGGTAAGTTTTCAAATTTAGGGTGGGGGTTTGAACTCGTGACGTTTAAAGATAAATGTCTTAACTACTTGAGCTCAGCTCGATTTGGCAGAGCAGAGACTTCTTAATCGGTGAGCAAATTGATCTAAAAATAATATAAGTTTATAAATATAAAAAGGGTTTAAAATAATATCTGTTTAAAAAGGATAAGATGGGAAGTCTCAAGTCTGCCCACTTTATCAGCAAAATCTGAATTCAACCCCAGCCGAAATAAATAACGGAAAGACTAAATTAGACACCATATCATATAAGATTTTTTTTTTAACATTTTTTTTATCATTATCATTACGATAAAATTAATAGACTTATTAGACACAGTTTGAGTAGACACAACTTTTAAAAGTTTTAATACCAATCCAAATATAGTCAAGTAAATAAGTCATCTATTAGATTTAAATATTCTTTTGGTGCCCGTATTTTCAAATTTGGTCAATGTACTTTTAACTTTTGTTTATTTTAGTTTTTTATCTTTCAAAACATGTTCTTGTTATTTTAAAAATTTACCATTTTATTCTTATTTGTAAAATTTTTATCCATAATGGAAACCTTTTAATACAAAGTAATTACTACATTTTAAGAGATTTAGCGAGTGAAGTGTCATGCTAAAATTTTGATGGAAATAAATGAGATGATGAGAAAATGAGACGATCAAAATGGTCACTTTTGAAGTATTGAGACCACAATTAATTTTTTAAAAGTATAAATATTAAAATGAACAAAAGTTGAAAGTATAATGATAAAAAATGGAGGTTTGAAAATTCCAACTGAAATGAACCAAATCGGAAAGTATATGGATCAAAAGAATATTATCTTCATCTGTTGAATTGAAAAAAAAAAGTTTAATAGAAGCTTAAAATACTAATATTAAACGGATACAATTCTCAAAGATTAGGTACCAAACTTTTAACATTGTATAAAATTAAATAACAAAACAAAATAATTGTGAATTAATACATATAAGAAGATTGATAAGTCGTTGGTAGGAAATTGAGTTGTATGGGACAATTAGTGGGCTCCAAATATGAACAAAAAAGAGACTTCTTTGACTTTTTTGGTTATATTGTTGACTTTCAATTATGAACCCTAGGCTAGTTGAAGGATTGAGATTTTCTCTTTGGATTACCTTTTTATTTATTATAAGAAAGAAAGAAAATTATATTTAAATATTAGGTCAATACCGAATTGCATATTTTAGTTTAAAGGATGAATTGCAAATTTTGGACAATTATTTATATTATAGCTTGGAGATATAAATTTCAAACCTCTAAAAATGTTACTAATTAGAGTTACTAATCTCTAATTAATGTTCAAGTTAATTAAGGCATTGCAAAAATTAGTGTATATCTCCAATAAGAGATTGTGAGTTCGATCCTCCACCTCACATGTTGTACTAAAAAAAAAAGTTTAGCTAATATATTAATAATATTTCTTACCTATATCTTTTTAAGTAGTTTTTAAAAATCATACTCTTATGAATTATCTTTAGATTAAAGTGAAAATGATATATATATATATATATATATATATATATATATATATATATATATATATTCTTAATTTTTAAATATCCACATATTGTGAAAATCAGAAAATCTTAAAAACTTGAATTTCAAATTTTTATATTTTCAACATATCCATATTTCCATGGTTCGATATCGACACGAGAGGTAAATCGACATTTCCATCATAGTACAAAAAAAAAATCGACAAAATATGAAAAATATGAACAAAATCTCACTAATATATACATAATATTAATATTAATTATTTTTAACTTATTTAGAAAATTTTTATTTGTTAATTTAAATAATCTTTTACAATTTTTTAATTTCTCTAACTTTTACATATATCCATCGACATGTTCATCAACATCGACATCTAAAACTTTGGTCCTGCACTAAACAAATTGTATCACAATAGACGTACTGGGTTTTTTTTTTGGGACCATTTTGGAGGGCAACGTCCATGGTTGATATTTAATTGTTTTTGGACAGAACAAGAAAAAGGAGAAAAAAAATCTTTTTTCTCATATCAATGTCAAAACAAAAACATGTTGTGTTGCCAAAGATTTTACTTCCAACCAATTCTTCGTAATTTCATAGATTCTTTCTGTTTCTTTCTATTGGCCTCATATATGCTAGTTGATTATTTTCGAACTCTGCTGCATTTTCATTCATCTTTTTTTGAATGAAAGCTCGGTTTCTCGTCAAGAAAAACAGATTGATTCCAAAAAGTATCACACATTAATTTTAGGACAAGAAAGTTGACTTATCATTATCAACCATGTGGACACAAATACAACCACTTGAAGCATCAACCACACCTAACAATGTTAACTATATGATGCTCATTTTTATATTTATTAAAAAAAAAAAGGTGAGATATAAAATTATCTAGTGGGACATAAAAGTATTCCGTACGCATTCAAAATTTTGACAATTCAAGGTTTCGATGATGAAAAGAATCATCCAAGTTTATGTTCTCATTCAATTAAAGAATTATGGCTTTATGGCTGTTGGGACCCGAAAGATGGTAAACTATGCTTGAGTGGGACGAAGCAGATGAAACTTTGATGGTGGCCCACTGCAATACTGACGTGTGAATCGTGCGTCAGCATCCGTTCTCATTCAACTAAAGAATGTGTAGTAAATCAGAAGTTTTGTGCTTTTTTGACAATAGGATAGTGGCTTACAGATCTAAAATACCTTGTGTCTGTTAAGCTGTTGCAGTTTTGCTTGTTCTTCCTTCCACATGATGCTTTCAGGAGATTGACTCGACTCCTAACTCTCTTTTTTCTGCAGAAGTAAAGGGTCACAACAAGATTGGTTTGTGTTTATAGATTCTATCCACTTGGCGCCGTGCTGCTCGGGTTTTGACCATTCTTGCAGAAACTAACAGAAAGTAGGCATCAGAATAGACTTTCAAGAGAGAAATAATGCAAAAAAGGTGAAAATGTGATAGGCAAGGCAGAGATCAGAGATGAGGCTTGCTAGTTATTGATAATCATTCTACAGTACAAGACTACGACCTTATCGTGTTTCCATGACATGATATCACTAATCCAGCACTCAAAGACTAAGTCGAACGGTCGAAGGTCGTTGCGGGGGTGAGGGTAGGTGTAAAACAAAAAAAAAAAGGACCAAAGTTAATCATATATAATTGTGGGAAGAAAGGAGCTGCATTACATTAACAAAAGCCTATGCTAGATTCTTACATCAATTCTTGGCCTTAATAGAGTTGTTTTCCTTAATACTTGCTCGATTATCCAGTTTAACGAATCGTTTCAGATCCTCGTAGGGAAGGGCTTCGACATTCTTCCTGCGTAATTCACTCAGAGCTGGATGTTTATCGATCAAACGCCACAGCCAATCGGGGTACTCCGAGTCTGCCATAACTTTTGGATCTGCACCTTCCTTAAGAATATTGGCACCAACAACAGTGGAAGACTTGACCTCTTTACTTAGAATTGATGCTTTAGGACCATCAGCAGCCGCACCGCCTTTAGAGCCCTTCTTTTTACCTCCAGCAGCAAATGTTCTCACAGACGTCACTTTGATTGCATCTTTGGCATTGATAATGCTTCTAAATAATCTAGATTGGCTCATAGCCATATTTTCTTCTGCAATACATATACCATTATCATGAAACAGACTATCTATTAATTCCTACTTTAACAGCTTAAACTAAGATCTGATTTAACATAAGTGTTAGAATATGAGATCCTAAGCATATAACTTCAAAATGATAGAACTCTCTTCTATTCCGAAGGCATTACAATGGGCCAAGCAAGAATTAGAGAGCTCCAGTGCCTCTCCCAAACAGTCCTTAAACAAACTGACAGAAATATACCCCGACCTTCTACCATGGGTGTATTTACCGTATTTACAAAATACCCATATAACCCGCTTAAGAAACTAAACTAAGGTCCGCTAGTACCTACTAACAAAATACCCATACGCCCCACGCTCTCATCCTCTCTTTCTCGAATACACTTTCTTCACTGGAGCCTATCACATATTTATGGTTTACTGGTTTACAAGTTTACAAGTTCGGCCACGTGAATCAAACCAATACTCAAGGGTAGACGTAAAGGGGAGTTTTAAGAATCCCTAGCCCAACAACTCAAGTTATGGGGTTTAAAGGAGGAAATCTAAAACGTGTTTTATCTTCAACTAATACCTAAACCATAGAGAAATTTACCCCGATAAATCAAAATTCCAAACTCTAATCGAATTGAAGTCTGATAATATTTAGCAATATGCAACCAAATTATCTTCTCAAATTGGGTGAAGCTGCGACTAAGATAAAAACAAGCATCCAATTTCAAATTACTATATCACATCACTTAATTATCCAATTATAAACCAACCAATTACTGAATTACATCATATTTTAGTAGTCCTGAAAACAAAGGAGCACTTGGAAATAACACAAATTATACTTCAACCAACCCAGACGTACACAATTCAAGTCCGAATTTCATTCCATCACGAAAGAAAGAAAAACAGAAATTGGTAAAGAGCGAGAACCCTATTCCGCAAGGCAAACTGAGATTCAATTCAATGCATACTTAAACAAGAAGATATAAGAATCCAGAATAAGAATAATTCGTATGTTGTGGGAAAACCAACTTTCATTCCAAATATGACAATGAGAGAAATGCATTGATCGTAAAGAAATAAGAAAAAAAAAAGGAATAAGATGACGACGAAGAGGGTGACGATGAAGATACCTAGAGATGACGGGGAAGAAAGCAGTAGTGTTGATGGAGCTTGATTCAGAGAATTCGAGCTTTGTGAGTTCAAAAATGGCAGAAAGGAGAGGAACGGCAGATGGTTTAGGGCTGAATCTGAGGATGAAGGAGGACCAGTGACAATGGAGCTCTAATTGGGCTTTCGGCCTTAGAGGCTCTCTTATATGGGCTATAATAATCTTTTCAATTTAGTCCCACTTGAGTGTCGATTTAGTTTCAATTTGGTCCGCATAATTATCAAAGTTTCAATTTAGTCCCTGTAATTTAATCAAATATAATAAGGTTAGAAAGTATAATTGATTTGTGTACGTTTATTGAAGTAACAATTTAGTTCCTAAACTGAGTTTGTAATGATTAGATCTCATACTTTCAAATTGTTAATAATTTAGTCTTTTCGGTTTAAAATTTGTAACAATTTAGCATGTATTGTGAAAAATTTATAACAATTCAGTCTCTACTAGGAAAGATCTTATCAAAATTTAGTGTCAGCAGTTTGTATCATATGACGATTCAACCTCTGTAATTTATTAATACATTTGACCCCTTGTGAGTCGTAAGAAGCCTTATAAATCTTAACATAAATTTTCACGGTAGATACTAAATTGTTACAAACTTAAACTACATGGACTAAATTGTTACATATTAAAATTAAGAGACTAAATTATTACTAATTTGAAAGTAGAATGATTAAATTATTATAAACGAAAGTTTAGGGACTAAATCATTACAATGAAAGTAAAAAACCAAGAGTATTTCATTACTATTTTGACACGTTTTGGGTAAATGTGACCGTATTGAGGTTTAAGGCTATGTGGTACTTAAAAAAGCTATTTAAAAATAGAAGGAAATAAATGATTTTTTGGACAAATAAAAGATTTTAGGGATAATTTGTGAGGTTTAATTTAACCAAACTATTGGAACCAAATTCAAATTTTAAAACAGATCAAATTGAAAGTAATCTCAAACCAAATAACTAAACTGAAACTCTTAAAATTACTAGGCCAATTAGCGAGTAAAATTTGCACTACTTTTTTAACTTGAAAAAAAAAACTATATATTGCAACAATTGTTAAAATTTAAAGTGAAATTTTGATGTAAAAAATTGATGTCTTACCCAAGGAAAAAATTGAATTCTTTTTTTTTTCCAAATATTTGCATAATTATCCTTTTTAATTGACATCTAATAACAAAGTTGCTGGTTGCTAGGTTCGAATACCATTTCTTTCTACACGAAAGTGGAACAGGCAAATAACTTCTAGGCGGAGTCCCCCGAGGCCAAAATAGTGATTCAGACTTTCAGTGACTAAGTGCACTGAGAAAGTCCACAGCGCCATAATTGTCCTTTCAAATCTAAAAATATTCAATATTTCAAACAAAAAGGAATCATTCAACGAAATAATGCAATCTTACCACATTTGGTTATCAAGAAACACATAAAATATTGTAAACATTCGAGTTGATTTGATTACACCTCGACTAATTTCATAGACCCAAGGAAAAACATCCTATCCTAGTAATCACCTTTTTTACTGTATTTTAAAACCAGAATCAAATCAATATATGAAGATATTTTACAAGCTAAGAGAAACAAACAAACATGTGTCTTAGAAAGATAGGAGAGAAGAAACAAGTGGTTTAAACTTGAATGTAAGCAGAAGGGTAATTAAATAGTTGCACAAAAACCTTAAATCACTAAAAAATTATTCAAATTTACCCCTTTTAACTCTATGCTTTATCATGTATTGACATTGTTGAAACTTGAAAGCCCTTGATTTTCCATCAACTTCTCTATAATGTTCTTCAATGCTGGGGCACTTACCCCACATTCCTGGTCCCCAAAGCATGATCTTCCTTCTTCAGCTGCCTTACAAAGCTGTGGATCCAATGGCACCTTCCCTAGAAATGGCACCCCCATCTCCCTACACATTTTTGCAGCCCCTCCCCCACTGCTATCAAACACTTCACTGCAAGTGATCAAATCTAGCAGCTCCGGCGCCTTCTCCCGGATGTACTCCGCTGCCCATTCCGTTACGTCTGCCTGCTCTCCTGCCTTGTTCGTCTTTAGAAACTTCAGATCCAACAGCGGTTGGCACAAGCCGCTCATGTTTTCTACGACTCCGAGGACTTTGACGCCGACTTTTTTGCAGAAGCTCACCTCTTTGCGCACATCGATGAGAGAAACTTGTTGTGGGGTGGTGACAATTATTGCACCTTCGATTCCGGTAGCCTCGAGGCATTGCACGATTGAAATGTGCTCGTCTGATGTCCCTGGAGGGGCGTCGACGACGAGGAAGTCGAGTTCTCCCCAGTACACGTCCTTTAGAAACTGCTTGATGAGACCGTTTTTTCGAGGGCCTCTCCAAATGACAGCTTCGTCTGGGTTTGGGAGCATGAACCCTATTGACATGACTCCAAGGTTGGACTCTACGTAAACAGGGGACCATCCAAGGTTGCTCTGATGCACATCTTGACCTTCTAGACCAAGCATCTTCGGGATACTTGGGCCACAAATATCGATGTCTAGGAGGCCTACCTGGAAGTCCATGGCTGCTAGTGCAAACGATAGTTGAGCAGAGAACGTGCTCTTTCCGACTCCACCCTTCCCTGATAGAACCAGAATCTTGTGCTTAACAGTTGCCATTCGTTCTGCTATCGCAACCAGGTCTGAAAAGACAAATACGCAGCATTAGAGGTGTGTCGGGAACGGTAAATAAGGATAAACACACAAACAGGTAATATGTTAGAGAGCAAAAGAAAAAAGAAGGAAAAACGGCCTTGGGGCTCGGGTAGAGAAAGCCCCTGCCCACAGAATGACAAAAGGACAAAAGGAGAGTCTTCCAATCGTTAATAATCATGAGCAAGAAGCCTGTAGGAGCAAAAAAAAATTCTTGAAAGAGAGAATAGATTCTACTAATGAATTCTCATAGGATTCAGAAAACCAAACAGGTTTAAACACTCAGTGCTATGCAAGAAAAAAGTTGCTGAACTCGCAAAGGAGACAGATTTGACCTACTATCAGGAACAGAAACCATAAATCATATTCAAAATGACCCGTTCATCAATTCCAAATTTCTTTTTCAGACAAAAAATCAGTCAGGACAGGAGGGAGAATGAAAGATTACATACAAGAAAGGCTATAGATAAACACAGGCCCAAGAGGCAAAAAGGGAGCCAAGATAATAATAAGAAAGGGCTCCAAGTCAAGAATGAAGGAATGTCATCACAAAAATTTGACCCGACGAACCAAACAGAGGCACTTATGGATGCCCAACACAGTTGAAAATTTTCCTATTTCTTTCTATCCAAGTAACTATGATCCGGTTCTAGATAACATGTTAAAATGCAACTAGAGGAAGGGAAAAAATGGCAATTAACTTTCTTCTTCTTTGCCTTTCTCTTGCTAATTTTTAGAGATGGATGAAAAATAAAACCGAAACATAAAACAAACCCTGATACCAAATAAAAATGCAGATGGAAAAATAAAGAATAAAACGGAAAAACCATCACAATTACCTACTAGGGGACAGTAAATGCTTCACAGTTCACAACACCCACCACTGCGCTATATAAACTAAAAACAAACTCAAAGCTTGTAAAAGGTCATAAACTTAGATGTTCTGTTTGGTTTGAGAGAATCGCAATACAAATAAGAGCATATTGGTTTGAGATATTGGTGTGGTGTAGGGGGTTGGGATGTTTAGAGATATCCTCTACTTTCACAAAAATTTAAAGTTTAAAATTAAATCCTATTAAAGTCCCTAAAATTGGTTTATTTCATTTTGGTCCCTAGATGTTAAAACAATCTATTTTAGTCTCTAAACTTTAAAAAAAAATAATCATTCTCGATTTGGTGCCTAAACCTTCTAAATTTTCAAAACAATGACTATTTCATCACCTCATATCCGCTCACCTAATACTTGCATCCAACCTATATAGTTTGAATACATGCTCATGTTAACACATTATACACATAGTTGAAGCCACATTATCAACTTTAAAATACAAAGCAAATACCAGAATGATTGTTTTTAAGTCCAGAATTAAAATACACATTATGAAATTTCCTGGACCAAAATGGAATAAATCTGAAAGTTCAAACATCAAAATAGAATTCAAATTTCAAACCAAAATTTCATAACTTAAAACTCTAGTTGCCTTTTCAAGTTGAAACCAGAGTGGATTGAGCCTCCTCAGTCCCCAAGACTAGTGCCCAATTATTGAAGCAAACAAATACCAATAAGAGGTGCCCCATTCTCATAAAGTGATATCGTTGTTGGCCTCAAAAACCAGCCAAACAGAAAACCAAGCAGCCCCAACAGCTCAGAAGATGTAAGCAGAAACTCATCCAAATCTCAATTGCAAGCAACAGAAAGTAAAACAGAAACAGATTCATAGGGTTTATGGAGAAAGGGGACCTGGGTCAGGGCCTTTGGGAGCAGTAGCACAAATTTCTTGGTTGGGACATCCTTGGCAGGCGTCGGATTTCCCCGCGGACTCCGACTGAGGACCAGGGCAATCTGAAACCCAAAAAGAAAACCCAGGAAAAAAGATCAGCAGAAAACGAAAGAGGGTGCTGGCCAGGTTTAAGCTAAACAATCCACCAATTCGAAGACGACGAACCAGAAGAAGAAGGAAAACCATTACTTTCATTAGCGTTGTCGGGAATTTCGCCGTTGTCCATTAGCTCCGGCAATTTTTCCAGCGCCGACGAGAGGTTTTTTGTTTTGTCAAAGCAGTGGCTTCCCTCGATTTTTCTAGTTGTTCGTCTTTTTCATACGAATGGGTAAAGCGGTTGGAGAAGTAAGAGTCATATTTCGGCCCATTCCATGGCCCTATTCCACATTTGTATGGTTTGATTTTTAAATACTATTTTATTTTGGTAGACTCCCCTCGATTTTTTGTTTTATATTTTCAAAACATCCATTTTTACTTTAATACTTTTTATTTTGTTCATTTTAATTCATAGGTTGAGTTTGGTCGAAATATTAGGAGTGCAATTATTCTGGATCGAAAGATATAAGAAGAAATATGCTCAAGTGCTATAAAAAGGAGTTCATGATCGTAGGTTTTATTCATTCCAATTGAAACACTTTAAGTTTGATATTTGTTTGTGCAGTTGGAGTTGGGGAGAGAAATCTGATTGTAATAAAATTTTCATAGTGAATCTTGGGTTTTTCTCCGATTTGAAGTTTTTCACGTTAATTTTCGTCTTTTCTTTATTGTTCGTCAACTGGTATTAGAGCCCTAAGTTTGTAGTTTATTGAATTTCTAAGTATGTTCAGTAGTTGCAGCATTATCTGAACTTCCACATCAGAAAACATTTTTTTAAACGAACTACACTTCTATGAAATAGTATGGGTTGTTCATTATTGACAAATTTGATTGAAGTGTGGAGCAGATATGTCATTCTTTATGAGTCCAACAAAAATTGAGGTAGAAAAATTTGACAAACGAATCAACTTCGGTTTGACGGTTACAGATAATTTTTTTTCCTTTAATATCATGTCACAAATAGGGGGCGGGACTTGAAGCTATCCCATAAAAAGTATAGATGTCTTAGTTACTGAATTGTGCTCGTGTTGACTTTTATATACTGTATATAATTGCAAGGGATAGTTAATAAGTACAAACGTATTTGTAAACGAAGTTCAAAGTAGTATTTTGCTCACTCATGCAAAACATTAATCTCATTCCTTCCTCGCTTTCGTTTTTCAATGTCAGTGAAAGGCTTAAAGAGCAACCCACAAAATGACAGACTCGCCGGTCAAGCACATCGTTACTTACCACCAATGCATAAGGATGCTGTTTAATAGAATGGAAATCCAAGATACATCAAATCCTCTATAAAAAGTGAACTTTTTACCTTCAAATTGTAGCTTGAAAATGCTGACTTGTGCTATTGTTGCATAGTTAGAAACCTGCTCATGCTATATTGTTCTATTGTTGTCTTAAGTTTTTGCTATATTTTTGTTCTAAAATTTTAAATTTACAAATAAGAGAGAGGAGGGAGTTTTTTCTTCTATTTTTCCTTTTTTACTTTTTTAAACAAACAAACATTTATATAAGTTGTATTAGTTTTCAAAAAACTATGCTTATTTTTCCATAATTTTCTTAATAATTTTTTACATTTCTTAAAAATATATTTAAATCAATAGCTAAATTTAAAAAACAAAAAATAAAATTTTGAAAATGTTTTCAAATAGTGGATAACAAAACCGTATAATATAAGTTTAATTTTTAAAAATAAAAAATCATCAAACATTTTTGTGCGTATAAGTGCTCATAATAACAAGTAATTGAACCAATTCGACTATAACTCAGTAGATAAGATCAATCTCGTGGGCATATCGAAGGAAAATTGTATCATTATTATTATTATTATTATTATTACCCACTGGCTGTAATAAAGCCTTTTAGTATTGTTTTATACACGCCACACTAAATCCTTATTATTTTGATCGATTAAGTTGCAAACTCTCATTCACCCTGTTGCAGGTTGCAGATCAGAGCTTTTTATACCAACTACTACAGAAAGCAAATCAGATTCATACATTCTACAATGTGGGAGGGATCCATATGTAGCCATGGGTTTGAACATAACCAGCTCTTTCCAGTAGCTCGTCGGCCTCGGCTGGACCTCGGCTCCCTGGTTTGTATGGAAGCGACTTCACCTCTCCGTTGTCGATTCTGTGCAGCAATGGCGTGAAGATCTCCCAGGCGGCCTGGAGACAATAATAAAACTGTTGGTGAGCAAGGAGTCATCTACTAATGAAGTAGACGATTCATAATTTGATAATGTGTTAAACGTTACCTTCAGCTCGTCGCGACGAACAAAATGTTGCTGATCACCCCTTATTCTGTGAGAGTGTTTACCGTTGTTAATGAATTTTACTGTGCAAAACGACATGAATGTTACAGAGGAGAAAAGATAGGGCTTACGTGTCGAGGATGAGACGCTCGTATGCCTCTGGGATCGTAACACCCTGGTAACGTTGGCGATATGACAAGTCTAATTCACTCTGCACAGTTGACATTTCTAGTCCAGGTTTCTTGACCTGCAAAAAGCCCACAGTGAATAACATAAGGAACATGACAGATGAACCAGTGTTGTCGTAAGTGTTTACAAGCAAGGGAAGTCGGTATGGAATCGAGATATTGAGATCTGAAAATCTCAAATGGGTTTGTACTATTGAGGAAAAGGCACACATAACAGATTCATGTATTCGACTCCGAATCCAATCAGAATGAAAAGTTCAGGGAGGTAATGTTATGGAGGCAGGAATTTTCAGAAGTTGAGCCACAAACAGAATGTGCTCGTGCAATTGAGCAGTAGAGTAAATATTCTGATTACAAATTAACATTTTCACCAAGCGAAATCAATCAAGGCAGTTGGTACAGAGTCGAGATATCGGGATCAGAAAATTCCAAATGGTATAGGACTATTGAGCAGAAGGCATACGCAACAGATTCATATCTCCACCTCCGACTCCAACCCCCATAAGAATGAAAAGTTCAGGGAGGTATGGACATTAGCATTTTCAGAAGTTAAGCCACAAACAGAAAATGTGCAACTGAATAAATATTCTAATTACAAACTAACATTTTCAACAAGCTGGCAATCAATCACCATCTAATATCTCTACTATATGCCCTTCAAGCATTATGGACCAAATTTTCTAATCACAAAGTTAGTTTCGTACCGTAAGCTTCATGTACATGGCCTCTGAAGGTTGCAAGCGAATGACAAACTCGTTCCTCCCTTGTTTTTTACCTGCATTGTGAACATTTATCAACTTCGAGCAACTAAACAGAAGCACGTTCAATATCAATGGTGTAATTTATTAATTCTACACATTCGTGGTCAAACTTCTAAACATTGAGCACCACACACAAACCACGAGTGAGATTAACCGATATGTTATAGATAAATAATGACACTTTAGACCGGAGCCCTTACATTTGAATATGTCGCCAGGAACATCCTTAAACTGAACTCGAATGTCTGCTTTTCTCGAACTCAGTGCCTTTCCTGCCTTCATTATAAAAGGGACACCTGAGAAAAAATATATGAAAGAAAGCATAGTCACAGTTAACTTCACAAATTAAAACAAATTAATATATGTTTCAAACATCTAGCCCACCTGAAAACTATTTTACTTGTCCTAAAAAATCTTACGTTTAAATACTACTTTCAAAACATTTCCTTACATGACTTTCACTTTTATTTCACTTTTATTCATTTTAGCCATTGTACTTTCAAAACATCCAATTTAGCTCTTGTAGTTTTATAAAGTGACCATTTTAGTACCTTCATTTTTATTTTTATCTCACTTTCTATCACAATTTTGGCATGACACACCTCACTCACTAAATTTATTGAAATGTAACCATAAATTTGTATTAAAAGATTTCCCTTGTGTATAAAATTTATGTGAGTATTTTACAAATAGGAACCAAAATGTTAACTTTTAAAAATACGGAGACCAAAACAAACGTTTTCAAAATACAGGGACTGAAATGAACAAAAGTTGAAAGTTCATGGACTAAAATGAATGTTTTGGAAGTACAAGAACCAAAATTAGCCCAAAATTAACCACTACAGGGACCAAAATAGTATTTAAACCAAAATCTTCATGAGAATGACTACAAGCCAAACTATAAATGAGAGGGAATTAAAACTTTGAATATTACTATCTTACCCTCCCATCTTTCATTATGTATCCTCAACACCACAGTTGCAAAGGTTGGTGTATTTGAGTGATTGGGAACTGTAGGATCATCTCTGTAACCTTCATATTGGCCAAGAACTACCTCTTCATCCTTAATTGGCAGCACTGACTGAAGAACCTGTACCAACATGACCCATGGCATCAGAGGGTAGAAAGAGGAGACTCGAATTCAACAGCACTCTAAAGGAGCTTGAGAAAAATATACATCTTGCAAGATTTTAATGATATCATAAATGCAGATTAAAAATATGGATAGACTTCTTTCAATTAGAATCCTACCTTTACTTTCTCATCTCGGATATGCTCGGGTTTGAGGGAAACAGGTTTCTCCATAGCAACTAAACAAAGAACCTGAGAGGGCAGAAAAATCTTTTAGTAGTGCAGTAATAATCACAATTATAAAAATTTAGGTAGAATATAACATCGTGAGGAATCTAGTCAAAAAATTTAAGCTCATCAAATTGCTGCATTTTCCAACATGACCCGTGTTAAGGAAACAATACAGCATAATGTATTTGGTTTTCAGTTTTCTAGGAACTAAAAATATTCTGAGTCTATATCAACTTCTCACCTGCAATAGATGATTTTGAATGATATCACGAATAATTCTGCAAAAGAGAACTCGAGTCAATGACTTGTTTAGATTAATGAGTTTTCACATATAGAATGACACAGTAGTACATTTAAAATACGCAAGTCAGCGTTCAAGAACATAAAATACCAAATGTTTAGAGGTTTAGCTTGATTAGTCGTAAATCAAAGATCGTACCCATATTCATCAAAATATCCACCACGGCCTTCAGTGCCAAAATCCTCCCTGAACACAATCTACGAGGGAAACAAAATGGAAGCAGAAGGAAAAACAAGGATTAGTACATCACTTAAAAACCATTTAACCATAGTCGGAACTTAAAATCAATTATACATACTTTGGCAGCGTTGAATTCATTGAAAAAGTCTTACAGGGGTGGGTTCTTTATGAAAATAACTAATGAACCATGAATTCTCACCTGTACATTATCAATGTTGTCCCGGTTCCAGAGGGGCATGAAAAATCGGTTCGCAAAACGAAGTACCAGCTGCAAATTCAGATCATACAAGAAAATACATAAGGCTGCATTTCAAAAACCAGAGACAACAAATAATGACTTATTTATGTGAACATTACCAGATTTTGAACCAATTCTTTCCCCAGGTAGTGATCTATACGGTAAATTTGTGGTTCATCAAATAATTCTCCAATCTGTGAACTTAGCTTCTCTGCCGAGTCCAAGTCCTTGCCAAAAGGTTTCTCCACAACAATCCGGGTCCATCCACCAAGATCAGCTAGAAAGGATAAGACAGCCTCAAAATAATCAGTATTCAGACAGACGAATGCCAACCATGAAAATAATCTGTACTCTAAAGCTTACATTTATTCATGCAATAATTCTTGATCATCTTGCAAACAGATGGATATACCGATGGAGGAAGTGCAAAATAGAACAGCCTGCGAGACAATCCCTCTGAACTATTTCTGGAAATCTCATGCTCTGAGATTTCTTTATCCAACTTTTGAAAACCCTCCGCAGAATCATATGAACCACTTACATATTTAATCTGCAACAGATATTGACTTACACATGAGTATAACTCACAGTGGACACATACCAAAACTAAGACATTAATCATGCATAAATAGAGTATGACTAACCAACTGCAGAAACTTGGATACTTCTTGTAACTGCTTCGCATCGTCAGCTTTTCCTTGTACAAGATATCTGCAACCATTTTTCATATTGAGCAATCACTATTGATGGCTATAGTCGACAGAAATTATATAAAAGATAACAACGGGAGAAAATGCATGAAGCATAATCCCTTGTAGAATCAAAGCGGAACTAGAGTTCTTAACTACATTAAAAGTTAAATAAATAGATGTCCAGGGCCTTAGTAATTATGAAGATAATGCGTACTGCTGATTTCATTAAAGATATCAACAGTTCTAGTAAGTTGACTCGATCAAAATAAGATGAAATTTAGAGGAAAACTAGAGGATGTCATATATCATACCCACGAATGCGATTTCTTAGGTCATCATCTGAAATTTTTGTTCTTGCATAACCAAAGATGTGGACTTCATTTGATTGTAGGAATCCCTGGGAACAACCATTGATAAATATAGTTAGATCATACAGAAGAATTAAATAGTTATAAGAGCAACAATTATATATTGAAAAGAAAAAAAGCACTCCTCAATTGATTTGAATTTTTTAAATTGAAGTTTAATAGCAGAACTCTTTGCAAAGGGAAGACCATCTAGAAGCTAAGAAGAAAACATATTGGAAAATCTTTATTAAATTAGGCATGTTGGAAATGTCCTTTTCCTGAAGAAATTACAACCACAAAGAAGTAAAGATGTAATCTATTATATTCATCAATACAAAGAATTATCTGGAAGAATTCGCTATATTTTACAGAAAGGGAGAGCCAAAAAGATACCTGGACGAAAAGGTGGAAAAGTGCTGGAAAAGTCTTCTTTTTAGCAAGATCTCCAGATGCCCCAAGAACAATTATGGAGAGACAGCCAGTTTCCGGCACATTCTCGTCCCCTGAGAAAGAGTCATTTCGAAGACTCATTCTTTTCTCAACGTGCCATGATCCAGATGCCATCTTTTAATCTACACACGGTAAATGCCAATTGTGATCACCCTCATAACTTGTACATTTTGGTTCAGAAATCTAATTATCAACATCAACTAAAACTGAAAGTAACAAAATGAGATGCTCATAGCTTAAATTACACCACGAGATTTCATTACTTCACTAACAACAACAACATCTAGCAGCTTAATTTGAAGCAGAAAGAACAAAGATATGACTTATGAGAGAAAAAGGCATGTAAAAGGAAAACAAATCGTTGTCAAAATTTTCCGTCAAAGTCAACGAGAGAGCACACTAAAAGAGACTTCAGAGAATGCAAACTATTTTCTCCGGATCTGATTCTCCAAGAAACGAAAAACCAAACCGATCCAACCGCGGAAGTCTTGAATAAATTCCACCCCATCATCTTTAAACCCCAAAAATGCAAAACCCAATTCGATGATCACGGTATTGAAGGACAGAAAGAGAGAGAGAGAGAGAGATCATAACAGAGCATTAAAGCAGCTGTAATGGCAGAAGAAAAAGAGAGAGCACAAACCTCCGCCTTCTTCTTCTTCTTCGCTGTGTTGAGGCTGCGATTCGAATTGGGGTTGAATTGAATGGAAATTTCAGAGGTTCTGCGCCATTTTTAAACTGCTGTATCGCTCACCAAACTCTTGTCGTCGTCGGCAATTGGCACTCAGCCACTTCCAGCCGCCGTTCTAGACACGAAAAAAAAAAAAAGAAAAAAAAAGCCATTTCTTTTTTGCTTTGATTTTACATCAATCGACCCCACATTTTGGTGTTATTATCCTTTTACCCCTTCATTATTGCGGAAGTTGACACTATTTTGGTGGAATAATCGTAGCAAAATAGATAATAGTTAAAAAATAAATTTAGTCTCATCCTTCTCCATTTGATATAATAGTTTAGTCTGCTAATTTTAGTATATAACAATTTAATCATGATATAAAATAAATTTCAAGAGTCGATTTTTATCCTATAATGATTTATTTTGTATCATTTATAAATACATTTGATCTCCAATTGGTTTGTCGACTTACATATATAAGAAAGTTAATAAAAAATTTTATAATGGTGACTAAATCGTTACAAATTTTAAATTAAAAAAATATAGATTTTTACCTTCTAAATTTCAATAATTAAGTTATTACTAATTTGAAAGTACAAAAACTAAATCGTTGCAAACTAAAGTTCAAATAGTATATTGATGGAACTAAAAGTTTTTTTTTAACTTAGATAATATTTACTTCATTTACCACAATACTCTAAAAAAATAAGTGCATAATTTAGTGGATAAGATACTTATTAAATATAACTTAATAGATGAGGCATTTATTTATATTTAGTACTTAAAGTTCCCTTATTTCTTTTCTTTTCTTTCCATTTTTTTTTCAAAGGGCTAATATGAATCAGAAGGACCTAGATAGAACGTGTTTAGGCTCATGATGCGTATAAATTGGCCTAAACAGTTAAAAGAATATTTAAAAAAAAAAAATACTTATTTCAAGTTATGAATCATCTGGTTCAAAATATATATTGTTTGTTTGTTCATTTTATCAAACTTATTTTTGACTCATTGCATTTATTGTATTTGGTGTGCCTACTCTTCTATGCTACATGTGTCCAATCATCACTTGTTACTTAATAAGTTGAAGACTTATTAAATTATTTGTTTGTTAATATCGAAATTCGGATAGGTCTATGTGTCCTTCGAATGGGATACTATCGGACAAATGAGTGTGCAATACAAGCTGGACATCGGTGCAGTACCCCACCTAATGTTCTCCAATTATCAAGTTAGTAATAGCAAGAGGAGAGAAATGGTGAGCACCTTAATAGATTAGTGAAAGATTTTTCACTTACCTTGTGGTCATGGTGTTCCGTCTCTTTTATAGAAGTCGAAGTCAACTAGGATGTCTAGTGTACAGCGCAGTAGGGTCCACTTGCGTACGAGCTCGAATGGACTGTTAGAGGACATTCCCGATGCTGGTAGCACCCTCGTCGTCTGCCACCCCGACCCACTGCAAAGGTCCTATAGTGGGGTGAGCCGCATATTTGCTCATACGTCTCTGCAAAAACTAGCGTCGCTCCCTCCGTTGGTCGTACGTCCGTAGGGGATTTGGTCCCCACTGCTCGTTGTCGCCTCTCGAGCTTCACGTGTTCCCTACTTGGTTTTCACCATGAACATTATTTTTGAAGTTTAAGAATGTATTAGATATGTTATTGAAAATTTAGGGTCTTATTAAATATAAGTGAAAGTTACAGCCCAAACTTTTAATTAAGTTTCTGTCTCCATGTTACGTCAATAACATTAATATAACGAGTCATCTTATGATAAAAATGGAAAGTTTAATTAAGGCATGTTGGATAATGTTATCGGTTTTTTTTTTTTGTCTCATTTCTAAATTTTGAAAAACATAAATGTTTGGTAACCGTTTATGTTTATTGTTTCTCATTTCAGTTTACAAAATTGTAGCAACACAAAGAAAATTGTTAATGTTTCATATTCTTTTTTCCCAAAATTTCCAAATTTGTGTAGGAATAATTTGGAAATAACACAATCCAAACAAATTTACAGTTTCTTCTTGTTTCCAGTTTTTTTACAGGATATAGATAATCTCAATGTTTAAGAAAGGTTTTCAAAATTTTTTATAAATTTGGGAATTTTTAATAGTTAATTTTCTAATTTTTTCCAAAACCTAGATAAAGATTTTTTTTTTTTTACTTATAAAATCTATAATAGATATAAAAAATAAATATCACATACGAAATTTTTTGAATATTTGATTTTAAAATTCAATTTCATATAAAAATTTTTATTTTTTAAATTTAAAATTTTATAGAATAATAAAAAACAGTTACCATTATGTTTCTTTTTTTTTCAATAAAAAAAGAAAGAAATTAGAACCAGTTATCAAATTCTAATTCTATTTTTTATGGGAAAAAAAAAACAACAAACAACAATAGAATTTCTTTTCTTATTTCCGGCTTACATTATTATTTTTTGTGATCAAACTTTTGACGTCTTAAATTAATTATTTGAAAAACATGGGAAAAGTGAAACTGTTCTTACTGTTTGTTGTTTTTAATAACAACATGGCAATTTAAATTCAAAATAGTAAAAGTGGTTATACTTTTTAATTGAAGAAGTTTATAAAATACACAAATAAAACATGAAAACAACTAAACTATTTAGAAGGAAAACCAATTTTAACTCGTAAACTTTATATAAATTTTCATTTTCATTAATTTCAACCTTCTAATTTAGATAAATGTTTCAATATGTAATATAATTTATATTTCCATGGGATCTTCTACTAATTTTATCAAAATGAATATAAAAGAAAAAACTTTAGAAACTCATTAACTACAAAGTTCTGAACAAAATTAAGTTGAAATAATCTACCAAATAAATTATTAATAACTAAAGTCGTAATTTTCAAATTTCAAAAAAGAAAAAAAAATAGATATATCCTATCAATTTTATATTTCATATTTGAAATTTTTTTTAAAAAAAATTATTCAGTTACATAATATTATACACAAAAAGGACATTTTTAACCCCGTTGCCGCTTCTCAACAACCACGCTGAAATTTATTTATTCATTAGGAAAATCCCAAAATTGCCGATCCGGAGATCACGGGACCAGTAGCGTAACCACGTGGCAGATAAGATGCAACGTGGGCCATCGATCAAATGAACACGTGGCACGTAGAAAACGAGCCTATGTAGTATCGGAAGCAGCAAATCACAGAAACCACTGTCACGAATTGAATGCTCCTTTCCTCATGATTCACGTCGTTAGATGATCGGTAGGCATTGGATAATAAGTTAAAATACTAATTTTATCTATTATTATCCACTTTAATTTATTTTAGTCATTCTACGATTAATATATTTTTTAATTAAAGTAAGCATAGTTCAACGATAATTGACATATATTTTCAAATAAATAAATTTTAAATTCGATACTCCATTCCTATATGTAAATATATGAATCAAAATGGATATATGGACTAAAATGAACCAATGATAAAAGTGTGGAAACAAAAATAGTATTTTAATATTGATGGAAATGCGAAGGTCCAGATTTTATAAAAATGTCGTTAAAATATCAATGTTAATGGATATTTTTGAAAATTTATAAAAAGAAAAATAAATACATTCAAGATATTTAAATGAACAAATAAGTCTTTCACTAATTTTAAATAAGTTAAAAAGATGTAATTATTAATATTATATCCACATTAATGATGTTCCTCAATATATATTTTGTTCATTTTTCTTGTGATATTGTGTAATTTCAATGTACCCATGTCAATTTCAGAACATATAAAGATGTCAATGAAAATGTGGACACTTGATGAATCAGATATTGGTGTTCCTTGGCTCTGACCCTCAATGATATCAGAGCCTTCAGAGCCAACGCAACTCTTTCTTTCTTTTCTTTCTCATGGAGTAAACTCCTCTCTGAATCTGGGGGTCGAAGGAAGATGAGTCTAATATCGTTCTAAGGTTATATTCTTTCTTTTTGATTCTTAATCTATCTTCTAATTAAATCTGATTCGAGTATCTCTCTTGTTCAAACTTCTAATATCTTCTAGCTATCTATTCTCAGATATCATGATAAAGGCGTGGTTAACCTTCATGATTGAGAATTTCTAGTTAGGAAATATTAAATTGTGTGAATAAAGATCGATTGATCAAAGAATTCGATTTAATTAACAGATAGATTTTTATCAAAATAAAAGGATATGAACTTAGTAAGATCTTATTTTCATCTCCTAGATATCTCCAGGTTCCTTTTTCTCCTCTCTCATGCTGTCTAAACTCCTTTCTAAAATCTCCCCCCATTCTCAACCCATCGTTGACACAGCCTCCTCTTCCTCTTCCTCTTCTATCAAGCAAAAATCAGAAAATGATTTTTCAAAGATTTTAGCTGAGCATAATTCAGCCGAAGCTCATCTGGCTAAGGTTGAAGATCGCCTCAAAAACTGGTCTATCCCCAAGATAGATCCAAACCAGGTATACAAAATAAATACCTTCAATTTCTCCCAGCAAGATGTTATCATCATTATCGAGGAGAACGTAGCCATGAAGGATGAATTCACAGAGATCACCCTTCTTCCTGAAGAAACCCTCTTCAGAGTCAGGAACAAATTCAAATACCTCCATATTGGATGCGTTCAAGTGGC
>NW_019104597.1:134003-154429 GCF_001995035.1 Momordica charantia
CTCAGCGGAGCCGGCGGGAATCCGTTGAATATCAAATATAAATTATCAAAGGTCCACATATGCAAGGACGATGTGTGCCTCATCAACACCTTCATCCTGGTCAAGAACCTTAATGAAGGAGTCATATTAGGTACCCCTTCTTAACTCAATTATATCCTTTTTCAGTCACTGTTAAATGAATTGTGTCCAAGAAGTTCAACAAAGAGATTATCTTCGAATTCAGTCAGCCGATAATTCCAAGATATATTTCATCTATTGAAGAAGACATCAGTCTTTATATCAACAGTATCGCAAAGAAGGAAAAACAGATTGAATTCCTTCAAGACGATATAAAGACCTGTAAGGTGGCAATTCAAATCAGCATGCCATCTGTTCAGTAGAGAATTCAAAGCTTCCTAAAAAAGCTTGAAAAGGAAGTTTGTTCAAATATCCCAAATGCCTTCTGGGATAAGAAGAAACATATGGTTAATCTGTCGTATGTTGATGGATTCAAAGAGGCCGAAATCCCTACCAAGGCCCTGCCCATTCAAATGAGCAAAGATCTGGTCAAAACATGCACTGACGAGATAACAGATCTTCTCAAAAAGGGACTGATCAGTCCTTCCAAAAGCCCATGGTCATGTTCGACCTTTTACGTAAACAACCAGGCCGAAAAAGAACGTGGAATCCCTAGGCTCGTAATAAACTACAAGCCTCTCAACAAAGTCCTCAAATGGATTAGGTATCCAATACCTAACCGACAGGATTTACTAAAAAGAATCACTTCTGCGAAGGTATTCTCAAAGTTTGATTTAAAATCTGGATTTTGGCAGATTCAGATTCATCCAAGTGACCGTTACAAAACGGCCTTCGATGTTCCATTCGGACAATATCAGTGGAACGTCATGCCATTCGGACTGAAGAATGCTCCTTCCGAATTTCAGAAGATAATGAACGATATTTTCCTCAAATACCAAGAATTCACAATAGTCTACATTGATGACATTCTGGTATTCTCAAATACTGTAGATCAGCACTTCAAGCATCTCCAGTTATTTCTCAACATTATCAGAACAAATGGTCTTGTGGTCTCCCAGCCAAAGATTAAGTTGTTCCAAACAAAGGTTAGATTCCTCGGTTATGATATTAATCARGGGATTATCAAACCAATCCAACGGTCTCTGGAATTTGTGGATAAATTTCCAGACGTTATACAAGACAAAACACAGCTACAGCGGTTTTTGGGTTGTGTGAATTATATTGGAGACTTTATTAAAGATCTCCGTACAATCTGTCGACCACTATATGACAGATTGAAGAAAAATCCGAAGCCCTGGACTGTAGAGCATACACGCGCAGTCCAATCCATCAAATCACTGGCGAAAAGCATCACGTGCTTATCTCTAGTGGATGAACAGACGAACCTCATTATTGACACCGACGCCTCAGAAATCGGTTACGGCGGTGTTCTCAAACAGGAAGTTAACGGAAAAATCTTCATAATCCGTTATCATTCGGGGATTTGGAATGGTGCTAAAAAAAACTATTCCACGGTGAAATAAAGAAGTTAAAAAGTACAACAAAAGAGGATGTGTGAAAACATGAATGCAAGATCTAAAAAAACTATATATTTTTTTATCCAATACTCACCTACAATCCATGTGACTTAAATACTCGTTCACATTAACACATTAATGTGTTCAACGAATTTCACGTTATTGGTGGCTTTCATACCTTATCTGATATTACTTAACGAGAGGATCACGTAGCAAGCTAATATTCCACCCTAACAAATGGTTTGTACTTCAAAACAATGCCCCTACCATTAAAAGCAACTTTGAAGAATGCCTGCACTACAACTAAGAACTAAGACAAAGAAAACAAACTCCCCATAATTTTGGAGAAGAAAAAAAAAGGAAAGAAAATAAAATATATAAAGAGTTAGAAATTGATTTTAAAGTGTCATGACACAAAGTTTGTATCCACATTTGATTTTGTTACCAATATTTGATTTTATTATTTTATTTTATTGTATGCTTCAAACTTTATTTGATTTTGACTATTTTTTTTTCTCTTTTCATAATCACCTACCTATTTTTCCTTTTTCACTTTCATTGTCCTTCCCCCAAAAAGGCACGTCCAAGCTCATTTTCCTCTGGATAAAACATTCATTTTCCAAATTTAGTTCTTATACATTCAATAAATCTTAAAATAATATATACTTTTATATCATGGTTAATTTGGGCTCGTTGATAATGTTATCGTTTCTCGTTTCTCGTCTCTAATTTTCTTAAGAAATCTAAGCATTTTACAACTAATTTTGTTTCTTCTTTCTCCGTTTTTTGGAATATTCTCACAATTGTATAGAAAGTTTGGAAATAACCAAAATAAGTTTATCTTTTCTTGTTTATCATTTCCAATTTGTTCCAAAACATAAATAAAAAGATAGTTTTATCATACTCGAATTCTTGAATGTTGGAAGCATGTAATACATTTTTCTTCATTAAAAATAAAGAAACAGAAACAAGAAACATAAACGTGCCAAACGGACCCTTAGTTATTTCTTTTTTTTTTTCTTATTTGTGAGAATTAACCATGAACTAATAGCAGTGATGATTTATGAGATTTATTTAAAGTACAATGATTAAAATTATGCCCTCAAATACAAATGAAAGTAAATTAGCTTTTCTTGTGTCGGTATGAACATAGCTCGAGAATAAATAGCTAAATAATATGTATTCATTCTCTTTAGGTCAGAAATTTAAATTCTCATACCCATCTTTGTTATCTTTGTTGTACTAAACAAAAATAGTTTTTTATAAATTGTAACTCATAAAAAAATTAGTGTAGATTAAAAGTCTGAAAATATTAAACCGAAACAAAGTAGATAAATCAACTTTTTTTTTTAAGTAGAACATCAGTTTTTTTTGGCACAGAAGATAAATCAATTATGAATGGTATTTTGGTCAGCTTTCACATCCTTATCCCAAACTTATTTCATATATGAAAAAATAATAGGTTTTTGTTAGTCAAATTTGAGATTCTAAAAATATATATTATTATGTATTCAAAAAAATAATTTGACTTTGAAATTAATTTGAAGAAAAACAAAATCTCACCAACCAACTACCAACTCACCTGCGGCCGTGATTTCACGAAACTGGATCTTTCAGACATGACGATCTTGTCCTCCTCGTCAGTGTGCGAAATTACCTTTCTAACCTTCCATTTCCAAACGCTTAGGCAAATAGATTTGTGGGCTGTTGAGTAATTGCACGACCTGTAAACGGTAATAAGTTATATAATTAATGAGTAATTTTTGATTTTATGTCTCATAGATCCATACTATTAATTTTATAGTGTAACTTTTTTTTAGTTTAAACACTTTTTGAAGTATTAAAAAAAAGATTAAACACTTTTTAAAAAAATACTTTTAATTACGCATTTGGCTACCATTTTTAAAAAAGTAATTATAGTAACAAATTTATTTGGTTGCCCGGAATGTTTTTACTAATTACAATTATTTGGTTCTACTAAAAAAATTACAACATATATATATTTTTTCTTATCACTTATTTTTTATCAATCATTTTTAAGGTCACTCTACTCTTTCAATAATCATATTTGGATATTTCTTTAAAAATATTTTAAAACTAATTTATTGTATTCTTCTTTTTACAAAAATGCTTTTTATTCGTGATAAATTTTGTATAGAGCATATTTTATATTTTTAAATCACCTAAAAAACTATTCTAAACACACACTTTAAGTTATCAATATTTTAAAAAGTACTTATATAAAAAGATTAAAAAAACACATTTTTTTGAAAAATCATTCTAAATGTTGAAAATTTAGTATGAAACATTGAATCTAGATTAACAAAACATCTTAAAAGGCATCTTGTTCCTTTTAAAAAAGTATACGAAATTATTGGTCAAATTAACGTTTTTTAATAAGAATTATATAAATTAAATATACAAGTATTTGGGAAACATAAAAGTAATCATATTTTAATATGTTTTCCTTAACCGATGGTGAGAATATAAAAATCTCAAAGGATCTGTCAAATCTATCATTTCCCCCCTTTTTCTTTTTCCCTTTTTAATTTAAATATTATTTTGCTTGCTTTGAATTTTCTAAAGGTATATTTTGGTCCAGGTATTATTAATTTTTTTTAATCATAATTTCTATATTTTAAAAATATCTATTTTGGTCCCTAAACTTTTACAAATTGATTATTTTGATCCCTATTTGAAAATTTTAACACAAATCTTATACACAATGGAAAGATATTAATGCGAATCTATAGTTATGTTTCAAGAAATTTAGGGAGTATGCAAAAGTTGTGATTGAAATAAATGAGATAAAAATGAAAATGAAAGACCAATATATTCACTTTTTAAAAATACTGGGACCAAAATGGACGTATTGAAAGTACAGAGATTAAAATGAATAAAATTGAAAGTATATAGATTAAAATGAATTTTTTAAAGTATAAAAACCAAAATGAACCAAATAAGATCTAAAATAGTATTAAAAATTTTCCATTTTAATTAGAATATAACCGTTGGAAAATTAATGTAATAATAAGGGAGGCGGGAAAAGAGTGCAATTTTTTTTAGTACAATAACACGTGGGGGTAGGGATTCGAACTATCTGTCAGAAAAATAGTGCAATTGAACATTACATCGAATGAGAAAGCAAAACCATAAAAAAAAATGATAAGAATATTTAAGATTGTGCCAATCTCAATAGCTCAACCGATTAATATCTTCGACGAGAACATTCCTCAATAATTTTTCGATACATATTTAAAATACAATTTATAATTTTTCTCATATACCTCCAACGATGTAAAAATTACCGTTCACATTGTTCCAGTTTCTTACAATAATTTCTTTGGAGAGACTGTGATACCCGAATAGAGAAGGGGTACATGAATGAAAATAGATACCACATTTGAATGAGAGCGATCTTGAGATCATGAAATGATGGTTAAAAAAGACTTAAGAGAACTACCTCCTATACCAACAAGTTGCACGTTCTTTTCAGTGGCTCAATCATAAAAACTCTAAAATTAAACGTGTTTGGCTTGGAGCGTGAGGTGACCTTCTACGAGAATTTCCCAAGAAACATAAGTAAGGACGAAGAATGCTGAAAGAACCGTATTAGTTAATTTGTAGAGATAATTTTAGACTAAAGCAGAGGACAAGCTATAGGTTTATAAATATTTATGGAAAATTGCAAAATCCACCCCAATGTTGTTACCATCTTAGTCTCAAACTTTCAATTTGAGCAATTACCATAAAGTTACGAAATCATAACAATAATAAAAAAAAAAAAAGAAATTCACAGTTATAACTCTATTAGTAGTTGGCTTTAATTGCAATAGTTTCACAGATTAAGGCTGGTGAATTCTGCATTCGTCAAGCTACAATAATCATAACCATATAGAGTTTAAATTAATAGTGATTTCATAAATTTGAAGACAATAATCGTTTAAATTGAAAATTCAACATGTGTTTTCTTTTATTATCTGTTTTTTTAATATTTATCATGATATATTTATTGGATATTGATGTAATTTTACATTGTTATTGGTGTTTTAACAAACTCGTAGTTTAAGATAAACACACAATTTGGATTTCCCACTTTGTGGTATAGAATTTGAATGGGTGAACTAAAAACTCATATGGGTTGATAGCTCATCCGTTTATCGTTTTATAGTTGCAGTGTTAAACTACTACTGAATCTAAAGACTTAAATTTAATTATTATATGGTTGAATTTTCATTTTCGTTCTTAACTGGTGAAATCATGAGTGGTAATTGAAGGGAGTGGAAACGGTAATATTATTGGAGAGATGTATTAAATTTTCATCAATATTTTCACGTCTCCATGAATTTGACATTAACTTGAAGAAATAATTAATATTTCAAAAGATATTGACATAATATAAAAATTGTGGAAATATATCAATATCATGAATATGATATTAATAATAAGGATTTTAAACTCATTTGCAAAGGTTGAAATGCTCCCTTATTGATTTATCTTTGGCCAGTTTGGTTTGTGAATCAAATGGTAATCGAACCCCCTCTGCAGTTAACGGACGACTGTAGAATGTTCGAGATACTTCGATCCCACCACTTTTTAAGAGTTGGTTTTGGCTTGCCCCTTCCTCTAATAAGAAGTAAGTTTCCAAAACTCTTAGCTCATGCATAGGAGCGCACTTTCATTTTCCCCCACCTATAAATGAGGTGTAATGAATAGAGATCTCCCGCCAGCTGTCTTTTTTTTCCTATCACTTCACTTCGTTCAAGAGATCTGATCTCATCGAAACTCACTAGGTCCAACGAAGGAGAAGGAAGGTGATCCTAGAACAACAACGGGAGAGGGCTTGTGGCCCCCCGTCTCCCTCTTCCTCAAGCCTATTTGTTCTCCCGACCTCAGAGACGAAACTCTTTTCTTTAGTTAGTTGATACTTCAAAAAATTTTAGGTCTCTAAACTTTCAAGATTATATCTATCTAGTTTTTAAAATAATTAATAAATTTCTAAACTTTCAATTTCGTATCTAACACAACCATGAGCTTGCATGCCTGAAGTGGGTTAGGACTTTGGTGATCGGGCTTCGCAGCAGAAAGGACTTATTCTTCTCGAGCATATTATGCCCTGGACTTGTGGTAGAATGGAAGTAGGTCGTCTATGACATACCTTTCTTCTTGGCTCTATTAGACGGTGGGGCCAGTCTGTTTAATTAATTGAATAGATAGGTCAATTGGGTAGATGGTGAGAAATTCAAATGAGTGCCTACGTAGGCAGGTGGAGGGTTGTTGCTGCCCAAATGCGGAAATAGAATGTCAGAGAAATTCAAATGTTATAACTTGAAAGTAGATCTATCGATCCAAACGGATTTGTCCATCAGTAATGGGGTTCGTGCTTTAGCACTTTGATTCTCGAAGAAGCGTGACCATCTAGTTGAATCTCGTGGGAATTTTGCGAGAGTTTTCGCTGCTTTGAAACAATAAGTTTCAAAATCTCGCAAAAATGCAGCGTGGTTTTTCTCTAAAAACTCGCTTCCAATGGCGGTCAATTTTCCTCATATCTGTATAGGCCTACCAAATCACCATCCCAGCCCACAAAATGGGCCTGTTTTCACGGTCCAACAAAGTGAACCCCAGAGCCCCTTCAAACTATTTTTTTAATTTCATTTATACAAATAAATTAAACATCTTTTCAATTAAAAATTTATTTCAAATCATTATTTCGAATTTTTGGGTCCTAAGTTTCGATTTAATTAGTTCGTCGGGTTTGATCTTAATTTTAAGTTAGTTTTAATGATTTTAAAAGTTTTCATTTGAATTAAAACTCGTGTTTTACCCGTTAAAAAAGGAACTCAATTTTTTTTTATATTTTCCACGCTTAACTCTAATATTATTGAGTAACACAGAAAAACCACAATCAATAAAATAGAGGTATATATACACTAAAATAGATGTATATATACACTATTTAATTTGTGTTTCTCATGATCTTTTATCAAATAACCTGGAATAATTTTCTCAAAAAATAAAAAAAAATACATGGAATAAACATATTGTAATTATTTCAATCATATAAAATTTTAAATAAGTATCTTATAACAAATTTAGATATGTCTTAAAAACACAACAAATTTAAATACAAGTATGATATCAAAATAATTGAATTAATATGTCTACTTTACAGCTAAATCACGACAATATAATATTATTTTAACAAGTACTGTAAATTATTTCTCTTTTCAAGTTATTGAGTTGGTTTTCTAAAAGTACCGTTCCAGCAATTATTTTAACAACTAAGCCTAAACCAATTACTAAATTATTTATTTCTATAAATAACAACGTAAATAATTTATTGTCAAACCTAGTTAGTTTAGTAGACAATAATATGTTACCTTTCTCAAAATTAAAAGTTGAATGATCATTTTTCACGTTTGTTGAACTAAACATAAAAATGTGAATATGATTACCTATAAATAATAATACTAAATTAATGATATCGGAGAGATCATAGTTCAATGTAATTGACATATATTTCTAACCAACAAGTTATGAGTTCAACTCCCACCTCCACGTATTGTACTGGAAAAAAATAATAATCAAAATTTATAACAAGTAAAGTTTTAAGAAAATTTTATGAGAATATTAATGACCCCATTATATTTTATTAATGTGAGATAGAAAATTTTTATTTATTACCGTGGAAAAATTAAGTTAATTACTTGACAATAACATACTTTTAATAAATATATAATAGTACAAATTTTTATTTGTACTATTATTTTAGATATTTTTTAAATTTTCAAAAAACAAAAAAAAATCAAATCAAAATTACAGTACTAGTAACATAAACCCATCAATTCATCATGCCATCTCATCTAAGCAGAAGAGTTTAACAAAAATCAAAATTGAAGACTAATTTAACCAAAAAAAGAAGAAGAAGAAACAAATTTGTTTATCCAGATCAAAACGACAGCGTTGTAGCCGTTGGGGTACAGCGAGAAATCGAAACGACTTTGCCAACAAGTCAAGGCGCACGTTAGTATCGCCTCTCCCATCATTTCAAATTTTTTGTTGACATCCAAAGTCTCGTTTATTTCCCCGGGGGGCCCACACATTTCTTTAATCACAAATACCGGCCCCACAATAACTTTCCAAATTAACAAAACCGCCCCAGACTTGGTTTAAATTTGGGCCACCTTTACAATTATAGACATCTTCCACCCCTGCCTATTAAAAAATTATTTACGGTGTAAATCCATTTTAGTTATTATACTAATTGATAAGCTTGTTTGATAATTATTTCTTTAACTACAATAAATGATATTTGAAATTTGAGTTAAATAATGAAATGAGGTCTATACAATACAACGCAATAATAAAATACATAGGTGCAAAGTAATGTTTACAAGCTTAATTTTGAATCTATTCACTCTAAATTATTTAAAATTTACCTAGTCCTTACTTACAAAATATTTTATTTAACTAAAATTGGTAAATTCGAACATAAATCAAATCGTCTACCTCTGATTAAAAGTTCATGGAGTTCGAATCTCCATTTCACACGTTGTAGTAAAATATATTAGAATTGATGAAAAGAAAAGAAAGTATGCAAATATTTTGTAAGTAGGGTCTGGAATTGATAAAAGATGAAAGTAGAGGGAGCAAAAGAAAATTGAAATATTTATTGATGGTATTTTAATTTAAAAAGAAAAAAGAATCAAAAAGACCTTTCGGAATCGTGCCAGACGGAAAGGGGAGAGAGACCAGAGAAGAAACCTAAGAGAAAGCAACCAAGAAAATTGCAGAGAGAATTGCAGGGCGGAGGAGGAGGAGGAGGAGGACGGCGGCGAAGGGCGGTTCCAGTTGGTGATGACGATGGACAGGGAGAAGGAGAGGGAAATTGAGCTCGAGAGTGCAATGTACACTAACTGTTTGCTTTTGGGCCTCGATCCGGCGGTTATCGGCGTCGGAGCTTCCACCGGCACCCCTCGCGTCGGCCTTTTCCGCCACTCCAATCCGAAACTCGGCGAACAGCTCCTCTACTTCATTCTATCTTCTCTCAGAGGACCACTTCAATCCGCTAAAGTAACCTTTTCTTCATCTCTATTTCATTTCCTCCCCCGATCTCCTCGATTCTTTCCACCCATTTACATCTCCATCTTCTCAGGATTTCGATAAGGTCTGGCCAATCTTCGATTCCGCCCAATCTCGGGACTTCCGGAAGGTACGAATTCCCATTTCTAACTTTACTTTTCGGATTAATTTTGGTTACTAGTTGGTGGAATCTTTTTTTTTTAGGTCGTTCAAGGGATCATCAGTGAGCTTGAATCTCAAGGTGCATTACCCAGGAGCAATTCCAGGGTTTCTTCTCTTGCCACCTGCTGTGGACCGAGGTCAGTTCATTATGCTACTTTATTAACTTGCTATCATTTATAATAGTTTCTCGTGAGTTGTTCTGGGTATACAGTCAATTGTGGAAAGAGAGTGTGGCCTTGCGGCCTTCGCTTATTTCTTTAGCGGCTATAGGCATGTTCGAGCGACGATGCGAAAATTTGAGATGACATTTTCATGGTGGAAATAATTTAAGAGAGTGAGAGATACATCTGCGCTGGATATTTGTGTGCAGGTTTGTTGAACTGTTATGGCAACTTTCCTTGCATGCTTTGCGGGAGGTTCACAGACGAACATTTGCTGCTGATGTTGCATCTAATCCACTTCCTGCACCGTTGACAGATGTAGCCTTTTCACATGCAGCTACATTACTTCCTGTAACCAAGGTAGTTGTTAATTAGAGTCACCAGACAACTGTTTCATTCCCCAATACGATTAAGAAACTTAAACTCTACTTTCTTCCCTGTACGAAGGTTGACAAATTAATTTGTCATGTATAACTGTTTTTTCACAAGTCTTGTAGTAACTATACTAAATTTGGCACATTTAACTGCCTGTAGCTTTATATAACAGTGAATCATCAAACCCTTCCACTTAACGGGTCCTAATTTTTCTGTCCTTGTCTTTCTGTACTTGGTCTTTCCCTTTGGTCGGTTCCGAACTATTTGATTGTTACTTGCAAACATTTATATTTGATCTTTGTCTCAAATAGGCTAGAATTGCACTTGAAAGAAGAAAGTTTCTGAAGAATGCTGAAACAGCAGTGCAACGGCAAGCCATGTGGTCTAATTTGGCTCACGAAATGACTGCCGAGTTTCGTGGCCTTTGTGCTGAAGAGGTGTTCGCATTTTGATTTTCCTAAGAATCCTACAGCTTTCTTTTTTGAGATGCCTTTTTGGCGTTCAAGACTGTTGCCTCATTCTTCTTCCCTCTTTCCCCACTCTTTTTGGGAATTTTGGAAGCCAGGCTTATTTGCAGCAAGAGTTGGAAAAACTGCATGATCTGAGGAACAAAGTAAAATTGGAAGGGGAGCTGTGGGATGACCTTGTATCAAGTTCAAGTCAAAACTCACATTTAGTTTCAAAGGCAACTCGCTTGTGGGAGTCTATATTAGCACGCAAAAGTTAGTATACAGTTCTCCCTCTTGAGCTACCTAGTTAGTTTTTTTAATCAAATTATATTCGTTTCATTTAGTTTTTAAATATTCTAGCAGTTAATATTTTTTTCGGACATTACAATATTCTATTATCCTGTTGTTCTTTTTTTTTTCCTTCTTTATTTCTTTCAATAAAGTTGCTTTTTATACGACCTTACTTGAACAAGATCTGTTCTATTGGTTATACAACTGTGTCCTTGATTTCTAATTAAGTTGCTTTTTATTCTCTGGATGTGTCGATACATTTGAGAAGGTGATCTAAAATTCTCATGTCATGCAACACAAATTTGATTGCAGGAAGTTGTCAATTTTTTTTCTCTCTTATAAAAAACGTTGCCATTCTTTTTGGCACAGATTATATATATTGGTATAATGTGAGGTGGTTTACAATTTATATTAAAGATATGCTTTATACTTTTCAAACTACTTCCAATTTCGTTTACCATGGACAAAATCGTTGGATTTTGGTTGTGTACTTATCCATGTATTTGTAATCTGCCATGCTGTTCTGTTATTCAATAGTATTCCTTCTGAAGAGTATATATTTTTCAGATTTGAAATTCAGTGAAAAAAGACGTCTTCAATGCTAATCTCGCTGAAGAATATATATGTACTTTTTTATGAATGATTTGGCATTTGGTCAATCATTCATGATTAGTTATGAGATCATATAAATGGAAATTGGAACAATGACTGATTTCTAGGTTTCTTCATAACCCCTGTGCTTGGCTATTGTAGCAGTCCTTGAATCTTGAGCCTCTTGCCAATTATCTTCTGTGAATAAATAGGAGATTTAAGGAAACCTCTCTGTTTTTTGTGTGAGAAAAGCTGTAAAATCTTTCAAGAATATTTTGCACTATATTTTGCTTGGAAATCATTTACCATATCATTTCCCCCTTCTAGTAGATGAAAAAAACTAGACTTTGTGAAGATCAAATATCTGAAATTAATTAGTTTAGCCCGTAGATTATTATTTTTGTTGGTAAATTTTATTTGACAAATCATTATTAAAGCTGGTTGCTCAATATTTTGTCTCAATTACGTATGTTCCATAACTTAATACTCATCTCCATGATGTACAGGCCAACATGAAGTTCTTGCATCGGGCCCTATAGAGGATTTAATTGCCCACCGGGAGCATAGGTACACTTTTGTGTTTACTTATAAGGGTATAAAAATGCCACACACTAAGCTAATTTGTAAATCTCGACCTTCTTGACCTTTAGGTACCGCATTTCTGGATCATCATTACGTGCTGCCATGGATCAGAGCTCTCAGGTTCCTTATACAGATGTCCTGGCCAGTCAATCAAGTGATTTAGCTTCAGTATTTTCGGATGACAAAGATCAGAATGACAGGTCATATGCTAACTCACAAATAAGTGACGATTCGGTATCTTGGATGGACGATAGGAGTGGAAGAGTCCATCCCACTGTTGATGTAGCAGAAATTATTAGGCGCTGGACCCATGCTTTACAGCGTATTCATAAACAGTCACTTCATCTGGTACCTTTCATTTTTAAATAATATTTTGAAGTGCTTCTTTGGTTTGATTTGATGCAAGTGATGGGATGTACTTGGATGTCTTAGTTTCGGAGTGCAAATGAAATCTTTCTTAGTTGCTACATGCTGACCGTATTATATGAGGGGTCTTCCCTGCTTGCATAAATCTGACAACATTCTTCATAATGGGAGTGAAATAATTTAACAGGCATATATTTATTATAGTTTTCTTTATTGGGAAATTTAGCTCCTTTTCTCCTTCTGGAGTCTGGAATAATTTTCAAGACTGTAGCTCAATCTTGCTGTGGATTGGTTAACCGTTTTGTTCTGTCAGTCATATCCTCTCAACACAACATAGTTTGACACAAAAATTAGAGCTGCTTTTGCTCCTTTAGTAAAAATCTATCATGTGCTACTTTGCAGGCAAAAGCTAATGATGGAGAAGGTCCTGAAATACTACGGGGTGCTCATGATGGTGGTTCAAGTGGCCATGCTGAGTCTTTGACGGCAACTCTTGCTGAACATCAACAACACCTGGCAAGCTTGCAGGTTTCTATTAAACACCCTTTTGTAATTGTAGTCAAACAATATTTGTCCTTTTTGAAGTACCCTTTTTATTCTGAGAAATTTCAGTAATGTAGAGCTCTTCTAGGAAGGGGTGGGTATGGGTGCGATGATGACCTACTAAATCAAGGAGTTGTTTAGGTTTGTTAGGCCTGTTTTGCGTATGTCCTTAAAATTCTGGTACAAGAATTTGCGTGCACATGAATCTTATAAGTTATTATTTGTCCATGTGAATGTTGTCTTATCGTGGACATCAATGCTTATATGTGCAGGTGCTCATCAATCAATTGAAGGAAGTTGCTCCTGGAATACAGAAATCAATATCAGAATGTACAGAGAAAGTGAACAATATATCTCTGAATCTACCTCCAGTGACCAAACATCCTGTTCGATCCATGTCGCCTATGCAAGCACAGACTAGTGGAAGGACATCGGTAATTGTTAACAAGCTGTTTTATTACATCTGATGCAATTTATTTTGCTGAACAACGTTTATCTGTTTTTCTCAATTATTCAGGTTAGTAGCACTGATGAGGTTTCTGAGGTGACTTCAAAAATGTCTTCTGTTCAGCTTGACAAGGTGTCTGCCAGTCCTACTTTAAAGCTCCCACAATTGTTTAGTTTGACACCAAACTCTTCTGGAAAGACGGGAAATATGCAAAAGCGACAAAATTTGGCATCTCAAACCAGCCAAATAGAAAATTCATCTGAAAGCAAATCACCTGACCGGGCTTCCTCAAATGATCATATAAATAACCTACCACAAGGTTTGCTGCATCCACTTTCTTCCTTCGTTTCGGCTGGCTGACTACTCTCATTTTAACTTCAACGATATCTTGATAATCTAAGTCCTGTTTTCATTCTCTTCAACAGATACCGAGTCTTCTTATGTTCAGAATTTAAAGAGATCAGTCAGAGAAGCTGCTCTTTCAATGAAATATAGCAATTCAGAACCATCACGAGAAGGCCATTCCGATGGAAGTGCGGAACACTTCTTTGTACCTCTTTCAGGAACTGGATTTTCTCGTTTAGGCCCAGATAGTAAAGGACCTTCTACGAGGAGTAGAAGGTTGTCTGCTCCTCAAATGGATGCTTGCTTGCCTGAGAGTCCTCCTGCTTATGATTTTAATAATGGAATCGATTTCAAGGATTTTACTGATCCATTGAATGATTTGGATTCTCTCAATGATTTTGATGAATTAAATGGGTTTCTTTCTTCTGCTCGGTCAAATTCTGCAACTTCTGATGCTCGGAAATTAGTTTTTGACCTTGATGATGATGCTCAGGATCAAGTATTCTCGCCTCCTTTGCTAATGGACCCGTCACTTCTAGCAGATTCTTATGAGGATCTACTTGGTAAGTTGGCTAGGTTGGGAAAATATCCCAGTTTTGCATCTATATATTCTGTTTCATATTTTGAGGGCATTCGAACCTTAGACCTTTAGTGCCTTGACCAGTTAGCTATGCTCGTATTGGCATAACTTCGATGAGTTTGCTTATGGACTAAGACAAGTTTTTCTGCGTTGAATTGTAATTGATGGTTATTCTGGTTCCCTTGCAGCTCCACTGTCTGAAACTGAAACAGCGATGATGGAACATTAAGTTGAAATTTCAGCAGTCTTGCATTATTCAGTTGGAGATTCTTTGTTTCTCGACACTCGTTTTACATGGTGCTTATGTCAGTTCACCTCGTAGCCCCTACGTGACACGGTGGATGGATATCCTTGCTATTTTTTTGGTAGCCATGTACCAACACAGCCACTATGCAATAAAATGGATCACACAGATCTTTGAGCATAGCCAAAAATCGAAGTTTTGTGACTATTTGTGGACAGTCCATGATTGCGACGGTCATTCAGATTGGTATGGTATTTAATATTTTTCCGTGGTTGGTTTTCTGTGATGGTTTTCTGCAGCTTCCAATCCCATCGCTTGAGGTCTCTAAAGTCAGCTAAAGCGATTGCATCAAAGCGGTAAGGTATCCAAAACATTGGACTAAAGCACAAAATTCGGATCAAAGCTTGGGATTGGTAGTCTCTTGTATCTATTGTTTGATTTAAACATTTAACACTGCTGACGGCGAGTTCGTTTATATGTTTGCCGATTTGTATGCTACATGAATTGTAGGGTCGTTAGAAATTACTGTACCTCAGAACTGTTTGTATATTCTTCTACAGAATCGTGTTCCTGATTTGTTCATCTTTCAGATTGGTTGGTCATTCAAGTGCATCGGTTTTTGCCCAATCCAGAATTCGAGCCGAAATTCGGAACTCGTTTTCGGGTAAGCCCCCAAACCCAGGAAAATATCTCTCACCAAACTTGCACAATAATATCATATGCACATCTTGGATTGAGTAGATTTAATATCTTTACTAAGCTGACCAGTGATTTAGACGGAACCACTAGCTTTTAGTTTTTATTTGATTGATGAGCTGACTTTGCTGTTTAGAAAAGTATAGCAGCCATTTACGAAAAGAGATGGCTTTAGGAATTTGACAGTATTGAGGAATAAGTTGAATGGAAAAATTCAACTTTTTAAGTATAAACATGGCCTTATTATGGGAGGAGAAAAATCATTATGGGAGGAGAAAAAGACTATTTCTATTTTTAAATTATGTCATCATGGATTACATAGAGATGAGTTTCTAGATCATATTAAAATTTTGATTTAAATACCATAAACCTCCAAAAAAAATGTAAATTGTATTTTTAGTTTTGTTCCGTTGCATGTACTTTCGAAGCATCTGTTTTGGTCTTTGTACTTTTGAAAAAGTGACTATTTTTATCCCTTCATTTTTTTTATCACAATTTCGACATTGACACTTCAATTAATAAATTTCTTGAAATGTTGCTACAAATTTGTGTTAAAAGTTTTTGTTGTGTATCTAAATAAAGATTAAAATAAACACTTCTTTAAAATATAGAAACTAAAATGAACATTATTTTTTTTTTTTACAATACTAAAATGAACACTTTGAAAACACTTTCAAAGTATCTAAATTATAATGAACACAAGTTGAATATACAAAAGTTCAAAAGGGACATTTTGACCTAAAATAATATTTAAACTTGAAATTAAAATTTTTTATTTTGATATCCGTGAATGTTAGGATCGAATTTATGATCAACTCGACTAATCTCACGGGGCAACTGCTTGATCTTACAATATTTAGTGTCAGAAAATACATAGGAATTACTAATTTTTAAGTCAATTTTTAAGTCAAGTGATTATTATGTTTGAACTCATTTCCTTTTAATTAATCCGAACCCCTTTTGATCACCACTATGATTAAAATTAAAATTTAAATATTTTAAATATTTTAATTATTATTATTATTTTTGAAACTATTATTATTATTTTTTTTGAAACTTTCAAATGTTGTTTTATTCTTTTAAGTTTCACATATAATTCATTTTTGGTAATTTTTTAACATAAATTTAAATCTCACTGTATGTGACTTCAAAATTTTGATCGCGTAGATATCTATTCAACAAATAAATAAACCAAAAAGAACTAGTAATATTCTTTAATAATAATAATAAAAAAAGAACCTTTGATTCTTTGCCTTTGTTAAAAAAAAAAAAGACGCGTTAAGAAATTAATTGGAAGGATTGATTATTAATTTTTTTTTCAGGATAATTGGAAGGATTAAATTAGTTTTTACATGCTAGTTCAGGAATCTTAATAGAATATTGGATAGACTATAAACCAAAGTTCAGATATTGAAATAGGATCTTAGATTCATATGGATAGAATTTTAGGCATTTAAAGATCCATTCTGTAATCTTTCTATTTTTTGTCGTATTTCTTGTCTTTTTTAATTGAGAAAAGATACGACAGCGTATTTAGTAACTCTTGTATCTCGTTCTTTCAAAATTTAAATTAAACAGATTAATTTTTTTATATGAATTTTAATTTCTAAAATTAAATATTCAATTTTTTTTTATATATTTACTATACATTTTATAAGTTAATAAAGATAAAATAATATTTTTATATTTGGTTGTTTCGAAAATTTTTGCATAATTTTGAAAACATTGCTTAAATATGGAAAATAGGAAATAAGATAAATTACAAAACGTTTATGTTTTTCAAAGATGGAAAATTTGAAATTAGAAATGAGAAAAAAAAATAGATGGAAAATTTAAAATAAAAAATGAGAAATAAGAAACAAAAAATAGAAATGTTTTCCAAGAAGTTTTTAAATTTATATGGTATTTCATTTCAACACCTCCTGTTGTATCAAATATTTGTTTTATAGTATTACAGGTAATAAAGACATATTTATTATGTTTGTATAAATAAATGAATGTATATATATATATATATATATATATATATATATATATATATTTATTTATTTATTGTAGATGCGTAGATTATGCTTTTCCGGTTCCTTCCGAGGTTTGCACCAAACTTGATTATTAGGGACCTGCAAAACCGAACAAAGCTAGACCGGTGTGACACTTGTCACATGGGCTCCTATGTCTAAGTTAGTAAAGGTGAGCAGTAGAGTAATAGAATTCAACGGTCGAACTCAACTTACCTTAGGTTAGGTTGCATAGCTTATTTATAGTCGTTTGGAGAGTTCTAGAACCTTTTATGTGAGCTCTAGACAACCGTCATAAGGTCCAAGGCCTCATGGGCAATAGAAGAGGGTGGATGCCGGATTGGACAATGGGCTGAGTTCGGCTCGATTTGGCCGGCCATCTTGTCGATTTTCTTTTGTTCCCTTGGTTGGTTTGTTTGTGATTTTCCTTTATATAGCATATATATATATATATATATATATATATATATTCAAATCTAACGTATATATTTGAAAGAAAATCTAAATCAATAAATTATATCTAAATCAATAAATTTGAGTTTCTTTTGAAGACAATGACCAAAATATTTTTTTATTTAGTTTAGAAATTAAAATATAATATTTGTTTAAATTTCAACATAGAATAAGTTTTAGAATTTGAGGAATAAACTAATATTTAAATCTAAATTTTAATAATCAATTATAGTTACCTATATTGATATCTCAATACCATAAACAAAATTATGAGAAAAATTAACAAATAAAGCAAAGGAAAATTAAATTATCAATAAAACATTGTACATCCTACATCCTTCATCATAAAAAATTATTTATTAAATTAACTTTAATGTTTTTTATTCTAAAAAAAACTTTTAACTTTTTCGTCTTTAAAGGTAAGTTTACTTCATGACTTTACTAATTTTTTGTTTTCATTTTTATTCTCTTAACTAAACGATAATATTTTCATTTATGCCTCTGATTAGAAGTTTTAAAATTTATTGTTAATTTAATTTAAGCGAGTTTTTATCAATATAATTTAAATGGAGTCAAGTCATATCATTTCAATTTTATTTTCTTAATTGTAAAGAAATGTACGTATTAGTTTACTATGCTTAAACATAGAATCAAGTAAAAAATAGAAGAAAATAAGTCGAATTTTTGGATTGGTAAAAGACAGTTCAAACGGTCAGTACCAAATCGAAATTTTTAAAATTTTAAGGACTAAATCAAAATTTTTGGGAACTAGATTGAACTATGCCTTGTATTTTTATCTTAAAATAATAAATAATAAAGCGGTTTATATAATTCCATTGGTTTTAATGTTAAAAAAATGAAATTATATTATGTGTCACATTCTCTGGAAGCTGAGCTGTCATTTCATTGTTTACAATATTACCCGAGAGTTGATTGGTCACCCGACTATCCGACGTCGTTTCAAGGCGTCGGTTCCACGATTACACGAAACATGCGAAGCACAGGATTGCTGCTCTTTTTGCGGCATCCCATTTCTTACCTGGCACATCTCCGACAGAGCCTAGAAAAAGGGAAAAACAAAAACAAAAACGAAAAAAAGTATTTGTTTTTCCTATTATTTATTTATAATATTTTTTTATTTAGTTTCAAAATGCTTATTTGGATCATTTAAGAATTGGCTATATTAATTCACATATACACAATTTTAAAACAACTTTTATATACCATAGAAATCCTTTAATTAGCTACCTTTAAAAATGTAATGGATGAAGTATGATAAATATCATACTGTATTTCACAAAATGTAGTAAATAAAATTTCATGTTAAATTTTTAATAAAAGTAAATGAGATAAAAATAAAAATGAAAATGAAGGGATCAAAATTCGAATGGTCACATTTTAAAAATACAATGAACAAAATCAAAGTTTTAAAAGTACAAAGATGACAATGAACAAAATTTGAAAGTCCATAGATCAAAATAGAAGTTTTATCGGTAGAAGGACCATGATGAAACAAAACCGTACATAGATACCCAAATTTCTTGAAATACAACTCTGAATTTATATCAAAAAGGTTCTCGGTATATGTAGAATTTGTGTTAAATTTTATAAATAAGGATCAAAATGGTTGGGTTTTAAAAGTAGAATTCCAAACAAATGTTATATTCATTTTAAAAATAAAAAACTAAAATGAAGTAAAAGCCAAGAGTAGAAGAAAAAAACGAAAGTGAGAAACCAAAATAATAATATTTAAAGGTTTATATAATTTATTTGTTGATTAGATTTGGAAGGAAAATGAAATAAACTCGGTTCGATTGAGAGGGTATGTTGGTATGCCCATCACGGACCAGAACCAGAAGAGCCTTCTTCTTCTTCTTCTTCTTCTTCTTCTTCTTCCCTCTTCCTCTCTCGAACTCCGACGCCATTGAAGCGTTTCAGAGAGATCTCGAGGGCGTTTTCCGGTTTCAAAGACCCCAATTCACTCGATCTATTGGCGGAGAGGTATTCCAATTTGCGACCAAATCCATATTTATCATCCATGAATTTGTCTCTTTCGTCTCCTTCCCATACGCCTCTGCTATTTCTGGTCTTTGCAAATTAGAATTCTGCGACCCAGAGAAGAGAAGAGAGAAGAGAAGAGAAGGGAAGAGGGGGGAACAGAAGAACCACAGAAATGCCAAGCGTGGCTGTCAAGCTCTACAGCGTCTTCTTCAAGTTTCTCTTGAAGCACCGTTTGCAGAATCTGATCCAAGCTCCACTTGACGAATCCAGCCCTTTTGGAGTCACGTCTCGATCCGATGAAACCATTGCTTCCGCTAATCCTTTGTTTAACGACGGTGTTGCTACCAAGGATATACACATCGATCCGTTTACGTCTCTGAGCATTCGGATCTTCCTCCCCGAATCTGCTCTTACTCCGCCCGAACCCGATTCCAAATCCTCCCTCAGATCCTCCAAGCCTAAACCTAGACGCCCCAATCAAGATGCCCACCCTGATGTTGTTAA
>NW_019104597.1:154774-202300 GCF_001995035.1 Momordica charantia
GTTGAATTGGCTGGGGAAGCAGGCGAATTTGGCCGAGTGCAGCAAGTCTATGGGTAATACCAAAGGCAATGGCAACGAGTTTAAGAAGTCGGATGGTCATCGGCATATTGTTGACACATTTGGGGCGTCAATGGTAGAGCCTTGGTTGGCAGCCCATGGAGACCCAACAAGGTATTCATTTTGATATAACCATCTTGCTTAGTACATTTTTCTTGAATCGTATGGCTTGATATAGTGGTGATATTGCATAGATTTTCTCTGCCTCTTGTGTGCAAATGAATCTGGATAGTTTTTGTTTTCTATTTCTATGAAAATGAGTCTTTGTATCTGGATGTTTGGTTCCCCTGAATTTGGGTTAGAAGCAAGGAATGAGAACTTCAAAGGCCTATGATCCGATCTGCACAATGGTTTGATCTTATAGGGAAACCCCAAAGATGTAAATGTAGTTTGAGAAACTAGTCCAAGTCCAAAGTTAATGATTTTGTGTTATATGACTTTTTGAAAGATATGGAGATAAAGATTGAATGCAACACCTTAGAGCTGTTTGGATTTAGGTTGTCAATGTCATGTTGAAGTGTATAGTTTTATCAAGGATAAAGCCTCTAGCGTAAAATAGAAGTATGTTATGTACAAATGGATTTATTTTACAATCATTAATTAGCGGTCCATATTACGGGATGTAGACGTAGTTTGAAATTGATTGAAGTGGTTTATCTTGAGCTATGTAGTTTGTTGCTAGCTTTCTAGAAGTTAAAGCATTGGAGTAGTCTTAGTCAGCATCACAATGCAAGATTATGCTTTTATTTACATGACATTCTAGTATTTTTAGTTCTTTGTTACTAAATTTATCTTTAATCTTTTGACTTTCATGATCTTTCGATCATTTTAGTTCTGTTACTAAATTGATCTTTAATCTTTCAACTTTCGATTGTTAATCTTTCTAATCAAATTATGTTAGTGGTAGATTTATTTGGTGGCTGGTAAAATTGAACTTACGTATTTAAACAGTTAGTTCTTTGTTCTGAGCTGTCCTAGTAGAATGGTTAAGCAATTGGAATAGATTTATTCAACTTTTTCTTCATATGCTGAAATTGTTGTGCCTTGGCTGAAGGGATATCTCTTTGAGAATTGAGATTTGATATGAACCAATTGTTGGCAGTGCTAGTTAAATGGCAAGTATCTCGTCTCGTTTACAGATTTCTGAAAATCATTTACACTGTCACCTTCTGAAAATGTTCATAGAGAATTGGAGATGGATCTGGAGGGGGAGGTGTGGGCTATGGCCAAGTTCCATGCCTCTCTTTGGCTGTCGATATCTAAGGATATATATTCTTTTTAACTACCCTTTATCTTTCATTCGTCTTTTTGTATAAGCCCTGGGTTTTCTTTTCTGTTTTGTTCATTTGTATTCATTTAGATAAAAGCTTGGTTTTCACATTAAAAGAGATCCTTGTGAGTCATGCAAGAAACTTGACATGGTTTATTTTTGTTTTGACCAGATGTGTTCTTCTTGGGGTTAGCTGTGGAGCAAATGTTGCAGACTATGTGGCTCGAAAGGCTGTGGAGGCCGGTAAACTCCTCGACCCTGTCAAGGTAGTCGCACAGGTTCTCCTGTACCCGTTCTTTGTCGGGAGTGTCCCCACGCATTCTGAATTGAAGTTGGCAAATTCATATTTTTACGACAAAGCTATGTGCCTTCTTGCTTGGAAACTATTCCTACCGGAGGAAGAGTTTAGTCTTGATCATCCAGCTGCGAACCCCCTTGTTTTGGGCAGAGAAGGCCCTCCTTTAAAGCTCATGCCACCAACACTGACAGTGGTGGCTGAACTTGACTGGATGCGAGACCGAGCCATAGCTTACTCTGAAGAACTTCGAAAGGTAAATGTCGATGCACCTGTTCTCGACTACAAAGATGCAGTACACGAGTTCGCAACCCTCGACATTCTTCTCAAGACGCCTCAAGCCCAAGCCTGTGCAGAGGACATTGCCATCTGGGTCAAAAAATATATTTCACTACGAGGCCATGAGTTCTCTTATTGATTATCATCATGTGTATTCCAAAGAAGCCAGGGCATACCCGAGTTGAGGTAGTGTCACGGTGGAAAGATCATGTTTCGTGTACGTAGAATGAGGGAGTATAACATTTTTTCCTAGGCTGTTGTTATAAATCAAGTTTTGTTGCTCCTTCCATTTTGAGCTTTTGTAAGATAGAGAACTTACCTGAGATTAGGAGCCCCCAAAGGATATCATTGGTCTTGTAATGTAAAATGCTTCGAATTCTCTATCGAAAGCGAATGCTGAGATTGGACATTTTTCTTTCCATTTTTACCCCCGAGTGTACAACTTTCCCAGTCATGAAGTTCCTCTCTTTCTCTCTCATTCCCTAGTTTGTTGCAAAAAATACTTGTTAAACTAAAATTCAAGAACAACCCGTATAAGTTGGAGAGTTAGATAGTTGTCCTATGAGATTAGTCGAGGTAATATAAAGACACTCACAGACTCCAGATACAAAACTACAAATCCAAGCGATCATTAACACGAGAGTTAACGGCTGCCCGAGAAGCCATTGCTCTGAGATTAGCCCTAGCTAAGGACAGAGAGCTTGTGGTTTGCACTTGACTGTCTCTGAAAGCCTCCATAAACTCTTCCCTCTGTAACCTTAGAGCTAAAGCAGCATCCTGATCTTGGTCAGGTGCAGCTCTCAGTAGACTACTGCTCACATCCGCATCTCGAGTCGGCATTCTCACCGGTCGAATACTTCGACGCTGTACCCTGGATTGAACTCTGCTTTCAGCATTCGAAGATGCTGCTCGCTGCGTCATCCTACTGACCAATTCCTCCCCTCTTCTTCTTGAGCTACCGTGTCGACTCGACGTACCGGTACCAGTTGTGCGTGTATTGTGGTTCTGAAAACTACTATAGAAGGCCTTTTCTGGGTTTTGAACTTTTTCCTGACTCCTACTACACTCTTTTGCTTGCTTCCTTGCTTCAACCTCCTTGGGAAAAAGAAGTTGTATGGTGTTCCAAAGAACTGTGTTAACAGTGCAAGATCTTCCATTGCTGCAAATTCAAGTTCAACAAGAGATTTAAAAAAATATGAACTAATGAGTGAAAATGAAATGATCCAACTGATTTTATTGAGAAAACTTTGGAGTTGTAAGTTCAACCTTATTAGCTGTCTGCATTTGGGGCACTTTTTTCCACATTTGTCAGCTGCAGATCTTAGACATTTCTTGCAGAAACTATATACAACAACAAGCAGACAAGAAAACTTAGAAATGGTACAAATATCACAACTTGAATCAACAAAAGTTCACAGAAATTTCCAGTTTGTTGCTAAAACTAATGCATAATAGAAAAGAATTGAGGTGTTCATTTTCAGCCATAAATAGGGCCGAGAATTCCCGTTTAGGCTCCCTCTGGATACGGTATTGATGACATTCTATTTCCGTCCCCGTCTCACCGTTTATATATATAATTTTATTGGACTAAAATGAAATATTATATTATTTTTATTATGTGGTTTAAGAAGGATTCTTTTCGTGGAATCCCCGCAAAATATAGTTGGGATTTTCTTGAGGATGGGCATTGTAACGGGCCCGTATCCGTCCTGCCCGTGAATGTTCCTAAGCAGATCCCATCGTCATTATTAAACTATCGTGTTTCTTTATTTGATCTCTAAACGTTGAACAACCCGAACACAGCTAACTAGTTAAGACATATATTTCCGAGTTCAAAATCTCCCCTTCTGCATATCGTTGTACTAACAAAAATTTCAAATATCTTAATCTAGCTCATAACTTTAGCATATTTCTTTTTTGCAGATGCAAGGAAAAATATGGATCTCAGCATATTTGACTAGGAATTAAAAGGTCGAAAATAAGATTTGAACTTAAGAACAACGGTGAGTCGGGTTTCGGGTTTACCTGTGTCCACAAGGAGTGGTACTAGGTTCAAAGCAAATTTCCAAGCAAATCTGTGAAAAAGAATTCAAAAGACAATGAGAAATAAGAGAGGTACTATCAAAGCTCAAACTTGAAGAGTTAGAATATCCTCTTACTGCACAAGAAAGCTCTTCTCTGAGCTTATCCATGCAAGGCAGAGCCGAAGGAGAGGAAGAAGAAGCACCACCACCATTTTTCTTTGCTTCACCCACTGCATTTTCTGGCCTTTCTTTTGGAGGATCATCTATTCATATCATTACCGAAACGAATTACTTCCTTTCGATTTGAACGATCCGTATTAGTTCATGTATTTTAAAAAGTTTCTAATAAGTCAGTTAAATTATTGGATTTGTGCCTACTAATCTCTATAATTGACAATCGGTTTACCATTTGGGTCATCAAAAGGCTCCATGAATACCAAAAAGGGTCTAAAATCAGCCCGTCACGATATTTTAAAGTAATATAGTTGATGAGACAAAAGCATAAGTTGATGGAGTTTATGGTCGACACATCAAATTGAAAGTTTAGAGTTTATTTTTTTGTTTAGAAAAGATTTTCAATTTGAGTAATATATTTAGAAACATTGAAATGAAGTTTATTTATTCACGTTTCTAACTATTTATCAATAAATATTACAAAAAATAAATGTAACATAAAAATTTTAAATATTTAATTTAAATAAATTAATTTTCATATAAAAAATTTACTTCCAAAACCAAGAAATTGTTACCATTTTATTTTTTTATTTTTTGGAATAAAAAAGAGTGAATGAGAATCAAACACAATTCAAAAAACACGAAACCAACGACGTTATCAACGAGCTCTAAATTTTTAAGAAAGTTCTAAGTAGTGGTTAAAAAATTTCAGCCTTTGAAGAGTAAAAAAACAGGATCTGACCAAAATTATACCGAACAGGGGATTGAGAGGAGGGGAAAATGGAAATTATCAGAGCACTGGAGGCGAAATTCATACCTTTAACCGCTGATTCTTCATCGTCGAGGTCAAGAACCGCCACCGGAATCGAAATCAGGCTCGTCGATGTTCTTCGTTTCCTGCGATGAACAAGAAATCAGGCTTTAAGATCCTCACAGATCTTCGTTTTCTCATCCAAAAAACAACAGATCGAAAATTAATCTACATCTACCTTCTCGAACCAGACGGCGGGCTCTTGCTCTGCAGAACGCACCGTTTATTGTGCCGGAGCTCTCTCTCCGGCGTGTCGTCGACGACGAGGCTCGCGATTAGGAGCGCCTCCTCGTCCCATCCGGCCATGGCGGCCGCCGATTTGAATCTAGGGCTAAAAAAAATCTGCGACTCATTTCCAATTTCGAGCGGTTTCGATTCGATCGGCTGGCGTTCTGATCCTTCCGGCAACATTTCAGATCGGATTCGAATCGGGGAAGAAGATCATCAACGGGAAACTGAACAGATTTGGAAGAACTCAGAGGGAGAATCTGGAGAAAGAGATGAGTTCGAAGCGATAACCTTAGCAACGGTCGATTTTTTTCTTTTGTATTTGAATGTTATTCGGTCACCATCTTCAACGGCTACATTTCCGGGCTAATTAATTATTAGGGTAAAAAGTTTTGTTTCAACCTAAATTTTAAATTAAGTAAAATATATTTTTATCCATGAGTTTTAAAATAAGTTTTTATTGGGTCCTTAAATTTAAAAAATTGATAGTTAAGTTTTTGACTTTTAGAAAATAATTCTAAAATGTCTCAAGACTGACATACGTAAACTAAAAATAATAAATATTGTCATATCATCTAAAAATTGTTAATTAATGAAAGGTTAGTATTTTGTTAGTGTCACTAAAGGTTAACTCAAAAGCTTTTTATAACTATTTTATAAAGGTCGATGACCAAACTGTCAATTTTTGAAACTTAAAGAAAAGATAGAAACCTATTTAAAAGTGTATTACCCACTTTGAAGTTTAATCAAATTCAACCCTAAACTTAAAGTTTACGATTAAATTTTCACTAATTAGCCCAATAATTTTCAAAAAAAAAAGAAGTAAAAAACTCAAAGACTCACGAATTAAATGAATATTAAACTAATTAAGTTTGATTAATAAAAAAATAGACTATTAAATAATTCTAAATCTTACAAATTTAGAACTCGGTTTATGTTTGAATCTTATATTTTTTTTTAACTTAAATCTTATCAATTTAGTATCAAATATATGTCTTAAGGATTTATTTGACATATTCTTTTCCAACGAAATTTCAAACGAAAATTTAGCAAATGGAAAATTTGCAATACATTTTAAAGTTTAGGATGAAGATGGCAGCGGCACCTATCAAACAAAGTGTAAAGTGTAAGGTACGGTTGGATGAGAGTGTGATTTAGGGGAAAATTCAAACTTTATCCCTTGAACATAGGAAGGTAAGTTAAATTTTACCATAAATTTCAATCTTATTGAATTGAATATTAAACTTGAATAAATATCACACTTTTTCTCCTAAACTTAAAAAAGAAGTGTTATAATTCTTCTCTTCCTTTCGACTTTTGTTTGAATAATATTTAAAAGAAGAACTCTCACGTGTGTTTAACGAAGTTACAGAACAAATGTTTAATAAGAAATTGACGAGACTTCAAAGGAAAAATGAAACTAAAGCTGGATATTTGTTGAAAGTTGTGAATTCTAGTTTAATGGTAAGTTTCATTTGTGAATTGGTTTGTTAGAGTTGACTATATGGGTGAATATTGAAAAGATTTTATGTAATTTTTTTTTGTCTTTTTTTTAAGTTAGTAGGCAAAGGTAGGAAAGCTAAACAAGGGAAAATTGCAACAAATTCATATAAAATTTAATTTAATATATGTTATAGGAAGGAAAATGACAAACAAACCAACCAAGGGAACAGAAGAGAGTCGACGAGATGGTCGGCCAAACCGAGACGGGCTGAGCCGTCGAGTCGACCCAAACTGCCGAGCCGAGTTGAGCTCGGCCGGCATCCTCCCTCTTCTGTTGTCCATGATGCCTTGGGCCTTACGACAATTATCTAGGCTCACCTAGAAGGCTTTAGAACTCTTCAAACTATTCTAAATAGGCTATGCAGCCTAACCCTAATCTAAGTCGAATTCGACCATTGAATTCTATGACTCTACTGCTCCCCCTGCTAATTTAGTCATTGGAGCCCGTGTGACAAGTGTTACACCGGTCTAGTCTTGTTCGGTTTTGTAGGTCTTCGAATCCCTGATAATCAAGCTTGGTGCGAATCCTAAAAGGAACTGGGAGAGCATAATGCGTGCATTATGTATATATATATTTTTATCAGAGAATTTTATCTCACATGAAGAAACTTATCCCAAATGGTTTTGGAAGGACTCTTCCATATATCAAGCAAAAGCATGGCTATTTCCAAAGCTTTCTTTAATTAGTTAGGACAAAATTCCAAGTAAGATAAAAATAAAATTAAGTGGTAGACACGTTGATCACATGATACAAAATAACCATTTCATTTAGTTTTTTTTTTAAATATCTTTATAAATATACTTGTTACGTATATAAGATATTTTAATTTAAGATAATCTATGTGGACGTGATTCAATTATGAAACTTAAAACCCTCAAATATAATTTTAATAACTCGACTAGAAGAAACAAATTATCTAAAAACTCAAGGCTAAAGTTACAAACCAGAAACTCTAGATCATAGCTTGTAACCCAACTACACGAGAGGTTGAGTGTAGCAACCTTGTATCCCAACACTCAAAAGATATTTGACTACGCATGAGCGACTCGATGAGGTTCATATCTATTAGGTCGACACCATCTTTTATGCTCGCCAATGCCGAGCTATCCAATAAGCTATCATGTCAATGTAGTCTATAAAATGCTTAAGCAAGTCATAGTCAACTATGATAGCACAACACCATAACCAGCCACCAACAATCACATATTTTTTCTATATATAAGGAGAGTACTAAAATTCAATAGACTTGAACTAACTTGTGTGTCGGAGCGGAAAGACATCACCCACTGGTATCCCAATTAACTAATGTTGAACGAGAAACACAATAAGCTAGTTGGTTAGTCGGACCACCAAAACTAAATCATTTTATACAAAACAATTATTTAAATATATATTTACTGAATCCCCATTAAAGCAAAAACCATTTTAAAAGCAATTATTAACCAAACCCTAATGTTAAGTACTCCAAAAAGTGATGCAGAGCATTTCTATGATGTTCTTCATCAAAGAGATGGTGAAAATGTGATCTCTCTCCTGAGTTTCCCTCTCTACGCCCTCTGTTCTTCTCTCTGGAAGATGTCATTCTTAGTATATTTCCCTTTCTCTCTCCCTTCCCCTTCAGATAGAGAGAGAGAGAGAGAGAGAGAGAAAATGGGTTCTAAGATAGAGAGAGAGAGGGCAGAGTTGCCTTCCATTTTCAGAAACCATAATGGATGTTGAAGAATGTGCAAAGAAATTGGATTGCCAAAAGGGATTTGCTCTCAGAATCATTCCATCTCTAGGGACCCCTCTTGTCTGCTGCTGATTGCAAATGGTGATTCCTTCTCTGTGCCCTCCTTTCATNCTTCTATGCAATTTTAACTTCATTATTACCCCACTGGTAAAAAAACCCTTGTGAATTCATGTGTTTTTGAAGTCAATTTTCCTACTGGGAAGATGAATTTTACATTGGAACTCTGATGAACTTTTACTTACGAGATGAACTGTAAAAAACCCAAGTGAATTCTAGTGTTGTCTTTGCTCAAAATTGCATTAGTAATCAAATTTTTATCTGGGAAAGATGAAGTTTCCTAGAAAATATTTGCTTGGAAATTGAGGAACTTTTGCTTACATAGTGAATGAGGAAAAACCCAAGTGAATTCCAGTGTTCTCTTTGCTAAAAATTGCATCAATAATCAAAATTTTTCTTGGAAAGATGCTTGGAAATCTGACAAACTTCTGCATATAATGGATTAGTCACATTCCCAAAAGTGAATTCTGAGTTCCTTTTTTCTTTTTTTTTTGCAGGAAAGATGAAATTTTCTTGAAACTTCATGAAAAAGAAATCTAAGAACTTTTGCACATACAATGAATGGCAAAAAACCCAAGTGAATTCATGTATTTCTTCCTCAAAATTTACATCAGTAACCCAAATTTTCTCTTGAAAAGATGAATTTCCAGGAAATAAAATCTTATACCCAGAAGTAAATTCAACAGTTTTTTGCCCCAAATTGCACAAGTAATCAAATTTCTCATTGGAAAGATGAATTTCCCAAGAAAAATCAAAACTCTAGCCTAGTGGCAATCTGATTCGAGTCTTGTAAAGATAAAAATTTTGCCCTTTTGCATATAATAGTTAAAATTAAAGCCACTTAGGAGTTGTCTTCCAAAGACAAAAGTGGCCAGCCTTGAAGGGGAGGAAGGGAATCTTCTCAACATATCTGTTTTTGGATTGCTTCTTTAAACTAATATTAGAATAAGAGAAGTTTTTGGGGTTTGGCAATTCAATAATCACACTGCTCCATGCCTTTCTTTTCTTTTCTTTTCTTTTCTTTGGACTTGAATGCTTTTTCCATTTCAATCATTTATCACCCTTTTACACAACATCCTTCCTTTTTTTTATATGTTTCAATGAACTGGCACCATCTTTGCCAAAGTTCTTCAGCTCCTTTTTAAGCCTTCAGTTCCATGGGGTTAAACTCATGCAAACTATTGCACTGGTTCCCCCCGAGAACGAGACATGGGACGACAGCCCTGCTGTGACAAGGTTGGATTGAAACGAGGGCCATGGACCGTTGAGGAAGATCACAAGCTCATGAACTTCATCCTCAACAATGGGATCCATTGTTGGAGATTGGTGCCTAAACTTGCAGGTATTTTTTTTCCTTTGCTATTGCTAACCAACTCTAATTGAAATTGTTTCTAAGTCCCAAGTCTGTTTGGTAGCTTAGTTTTGCTGAACGAGTTTTGAAAATTGTTTTCAAGAAGTGTGATTGAGCGACTTTTGAATGTTGAACCGATCGTGACAGTTTGGATCATTTTATAAGGAGAAACGCGTCTCCTGTCCATTAGTCTAAAAAAAAAAAGCATATAACCAAACATGTTTAGAAAGCCTACCTTAGAGACAGTTTATAGAACTTTCTACTTTTGTTTTCGAAAATGATTTTAAGAACTATGATTGCATAGCTCGTAAAAGTTAAAGGTTAATTACACGCTTGAAATCACTGTTCTCAAGCTGGCTTGTGTTCTGAGAAGGGAGAACAACTTAAAATATTCTAAGAAAAAAGTCTTCCATGAAAGCAACTAGCAAGCTAAAAGGACAACTTTTAGAAAACGAACTCCCGGATATTCAAAATCTTGCTCTAGAAGGAAAATAGTTGTTATTAAAAACAGTTCCCGAACAACTGTAGACTTTTTACTAGCATTTGCTTTTCTTCCCTTCACCGTGACGAAGGTTTGCTAAGATGCGGGAAGAGTTGCAGACTAAGATGGATAAATTACCTAAGGCCTGATCTCAAGAGAGGTGCTTTTACAGAAATGGAAGAGAATCAAATCATTCACCTTCATTCCCTTCTTGGCAACAGGTAATGAAATGAAAAAAAAAAAAAAAGCTTCATTTTTGGCTCATTTTTCTGACCAAATTTGATCACATGGTTTTCTTCCAACTCTTACAGGTGGTCAAAAATCGCAGCGCATTTTCCGGGTCGTACCGATAATGAAATCAAGAACCATTGGAACACTAGAATCAAGAAGAGATTGAAGCAACTTGGTTTGGATCCTTTGACACACAAAAAACTCACTGACAAAACAGATCATAGAGTGAAAGAAAAGTTGTTTATTGCATCAAATCCATTAAGAAAACAAGAGGCAATGCCAAATTTTGATTTTGAGACAAAGGAAAAGAACCCATTTGCAGCCCATATGATGTCAGATGGTTCAAGTAATCTGGCGTGCAAAGGCTTTGGGTACGGGAAGTGGACGGACCAATTAGAAAACGACATGTCGTTTTCTTTCGAATATTGTTCTTCATCGAGTGAATCTCTCTCAATCATCAAAGAAAACTCTCTGCACTTTGATGGTTTGGATTCACTTCCTTCATGGGATGATGGAGTTCCCAAGTTCAATCAGCTCGAGGAGGACGACGTTTACTCGCTCGGGAATGGCAATGGCTACTACATCAATACTTTCTCTCGCTAAGCTCTCTCTATCTGAAGCCTACATTTGTTCCACATTGTGAACTTGGGATCAGTTTTTTATCACTGTAATTACTTCTTTCACTTTCATTCTCAATAATCACATGTTTGTCAAAATAGCATATAAAGCTTGATATGTGGGAAAATTTCCATTTTTTTAGTGAATTTTCATATTTTCTTTTTATAAAGATAATTGGGGTGGATTTTTTTATAATAATTATTTTTAATTTAGTAAAAAGTGTTTGATAAGCACTTGTACTTTTGTAGTGTTGTCTACTCATAGACAACTACAAACCCCTTAAAAGGACCCAAACAAATTTAGCTTCATGGTTCAACTTTCAACTGCCTCTTTCTGCTTACTGCCATTTGAAAGATTGACAACTAAGATTTGAAAAATTGACAACTAAGATAGATTGACAACTAAGATTTGAAAAATTGACAACTAAGATTTGAGTTATGCGTAGGTTTGACAAATCATCTAACTAATGAGTTAAAAAAATTAATGCAAACTGTAAACCATCCCACTACGATTAAACAATCTTCTAAATTTTATCTAATAAAGTGTTACATCAACGTATTAACCCGTAATTAAACTGAAGAAACATAACTGAAACTTTCTCACATGAGTGTTGTCTAAGTAGGTAATTAAAATATAATTGAAAGAGAAAATATATGTATTGATTACATAAAAGCAAAGTTTTAAATGTTCATGTCGATATCTTAATTTTATAGAAATGTTGATAAAATATGTTCATGAATAACCGATTATCTTTTATAAAACCTCATGATTTTATACATCATGGGTGAAAGTAACTTGAATATTACTTCATAAAAGCGTCTCTCTTTTGTGAGGGGTCAAAAAGCAAAAACGAGCCAACACGAGTATAATTCAGTAATTGACATGTATTCCTTTTTTCGAGGTCGGAGGTCCGATCTCCATATATCTAAATTGTTGTATAAAAAAAAAAGTAAAGAAAGATGAGGGGGCAAAATGCAAAGTGATGGAATAGCTTTGTCCGGTGAGAATATAAACTTTGCTTCATCTAATCATTCCACATCAGCTTTAATTATTCAACCTTTTTCTCTTTTACATTTGCAAAAATATTATTTAAATAAAACATAATAGAGCCTAAGCTGCCAACTTTTTTTTCCATTTGTTATTATTATATTATATAATCTATTGGAAATTGGATACAATGTGTAAAATAAAGCAATGCCCACTTCCAAAAGTTGAAATTGTCCTCTATCATTGACCCACCAATTTAATTCAATGAATTAGAGGGTGTTTTAGAACTTTTATTTATTTGTTTGTTTATATGAAAGGGCTTTATATAAGGTTTTAAACGTGTCTCAATTTTATTATGGAAATGTCGATAAAATATTGGTGACGAGGAATTTTTTTGGAAATTTTATAAAAATAAAAATTTATAAAAATTATTTAAATTAACGTGTAAGCATTTTATACTTTTTAAGTATGTTTAAAATTCCGATTATTAATATTATGCATACATTAATGATATTTTGTTGAATTTTCTAATACTTCATCGATTTTTTTATGGAAATATCGATCAACTCCATATGTCTAACCTATGAGCATATGAAAATGTAAAAGTGATTTAAAACAAATTAATCAATATTTTGTCCAAAAATATTTTGAAGTGGCAAATGTAATTAAAAATATTTAAAAGGCGAAACTTTAAGGTTAAATTTGATCTGCCTAATTAAGATTTAGTGATCAGTTTTAACATTTTAAATATTCAACCTCATTAAACTGAACCATAAATTTGAATGAGAAGTGAAACTAATATATCATTAAAACATAATTAGAAATTATCCATAACAACTCACACAAAATTCAACATACTCAAAATGAAGTAATATATATATATATATATGAACTCAACTATAAAAATCCAACTTCCAAACCACAAGAATGTTCATAGTTTAGTCATGAAATCCCTACCACAAGAATGTTGATCAATGACAATTGAGTGAGTTAAAGTGGATAGAGAATGAGTTTTTACACTTTTAGAAATATCATTATTTCAAGAAAGTAACGATTCAATCCATGAATTTTCATATGTAACGATATAGTTTCTAAAGTTTAAAAGTTGTATAGTAATTTAATCACTAAATTTTAGTAGGTAATAATTAAGTTTTTTTATAGTGTAAATAGTTACCTACTCACATTTATGGACTATGAAATTACACCACCAAATGTGTTCTTTAATCTTAAGAAAATTAGGGGGACATGAGTATAATTCGATTGGTTAAGACATTACTTACCACTCCAAAGGTCGGAGATTCAATTCTCTGTTTGAAGTAGGGGTGTTCATTTTCTTGCGAGACTCATCCCAAATGAGGTGAAGAACCCCTATTTAGACTTTCGCAGGGTAGGAATTGGACACATTTTGACCTCGTCCCTAACCCGTCCTGCCCCTTTAAAAAAACCATAATCCAATTGGACTAAGTGGGAAGATTCTTCGGAAGTGGTCATTAGGGAGGGGAATAGATTTCGGAATAGGAGTTTTTGAATGTGTTCATATGAGAAAAATTGCAGAAGAGTGAGATTTGGAAAAAAAAAAAGAAATTGATTGGCGGTGGACTAATTTTGTAAGAAAATTTTCGAGTAATTCATGTTCTCTACATTCACTTATCTTGGCTCTATTTGTTCGTCCTATTTTTTATCAATTTAGTGTTGGAAGTGAGGCTTTGAATTTTGTTTCTTCTTATCTCCTCGAAAATTTAAACAATATTTTATCGTAATTATTTTCCCCAGCAACACCTCAAATTTTCATCTTCATTTTAAACAAAAAGTTAATAGAATAATTGTTTTGAACCATTTTAAAAGTTAAATGGTTAAAAATAAGACTTTTGAAACTATAAAGTATAATTGAAATTTATCGTAAAAGTTCAAGGACATCATTAAAATTACTTGTATCTATGTATATCTTTATTTTTACGTTAAAATACCAGTTTGGTTCCTAAGTTTTGGTTCATTTTGGTCAGTGTACTTTCACAATATTCATTTTGGTTCATGTAATTTCAACTTTAGTTCATTTCAGTCCACGTATTTTTAAAAAGTGATCATTTTGGTTCCTTAATTTTATTTCAAATCTCATATTTTACATCACAATTTCAACACGACATTTGATGACTTACTCATTCAGTAACTTTGACACCAGGTGAATTACAATCAATATATTTCTTAAAATGTAAATATTACTCTAGACTAAAAAGTTTTCGTTATCAACGAGATACTAAAATGATCACTTTTAAAAAATATAGGGGCTAAAAGAAACATTTTCAAAGTACATAGACTAAGATGAAACAAAGGTAATAAGTGCATCGACCAAAATACTATTTTACCCTTGTTTTTACAACTCACTGTCCAACGCACTGCCGATCACCATTTTAAAGTCTGAGGGTAGAATTGACATTTTGAAACAGTATTGGCAAAACTGAAACTTGCCCTAAAAATTTAGGGGTATCTTTGTATAATTAAAAAAAGATTTAAGAGAAAATTAACAGGCCGCGGTTCGAACCCGATAACCAGCAAGTAGGCGCGAAAACCCGAACGAAAATCAATCAGGGAGATCGAGGCTGTGAACTTGTGAGATATTCGGAGCAACAATGGCGCTTCACAGAGCTTTCCGGACGATCCATACCACCGTGGAGGCTCCGCGACTTACCAGTTTTGCTCTTCGCGCCCCCAAATTTGTAACCCTTTTCTCCACAATAACTTCGTTTTCCATCTGATTTCGATTCTGCTTCGGCCATCTTCTAATATTTATCCATTCTCGGCTTTTGATTTCTGGGCTTTGTATGGTGATTTGAATCATAACTGCCGATTTCGTTTCGTCTTTTGTAGAATCTTTTATGGTTTTTGAAGCTGAATCTGTTACAAAAATTGCATTTATTCCTTCTAGAAAATTGGTTTCCCGATATATTCATTTGGTAAATGGGATTTGAATTTTGGATGCCCACATTTCATGGAGAAAAGCAATGTAATAGATTGTATGTTTTGGCTGGATGGCCGCAAAGTTTCAAGCATTGTTCGTGTGCAATTTTTCTTCATCACTTCAGTGGATTTCATACAGGCTTTGTAGCTAATTACACTGCAGTTTCAGTGATTCAGACTGGATACTAGATTATTGCTTGTAAACCTTAAAATCTTGTGAAGGTTGTCTGTCATAATTTTTTTTTGTAGAAAATGGGTCTGTATGATATTGATTTATTTACAGCTGTGTGGCTTCTCATTCACTTATTTTGAACTTGGGTATCTAGGTTTACTTTACCATATTCTTTCATAACAGTTCCATAACTTATTCTAGAATTTAGAAGTTCATTTTGCTAAATGTTGTGATATGCTATTTGTTTCTAGTTAGTGAATATGGTCTCTTTAACATACACTGTTTACTATGATTAATTTCTCTAAACGTTTGATTTCAGGTAGAGGTTAAATTTGCAGATGGAAGTCTGTTCAATTTGTCAGCTGAATTCTTGAGAATATATAGCCCAGCTGTTGATGCTAAGGTCAGATCAATTGGGGGTGAAAAGGTATTGTAGAAACAAACTTTTAATTTCACCTGCACGGCCTCACTCTTTGTAACCTTCTTTTCTTTGCTTCTTTTGCAAGACATTTCCATTAGCTTTTAATCTGAAAATTGTGATCAACTCGCCCTTGATTGGTCCAATGGTTGAAGAGAAAAACACTCTTCAACCTGCGAAGTCTGATGCTAAATTGTAGTTTCCACCATAGGATTTTAAATATCTTACGAATTTTCTTGCACTAAATGCTGTAGGCAAGACAATTATCCTATAAAATTAGTCAAGATGCAAGATGTATGTAAGCTTGGTTACCACATTCACACTTATCTCTTTAAAGACAGTTGATTAGTTTTGGACCTCAAGTGTAAAAAATTTGACTGACCGTTGATGCAATAGAAGCACATGACTTCTTGCTGCTTTTTTATTTAAAAAAAGAAATGCAATAATATGCAGGGCCATACAAAAAACAAGTCCGACAAAAATGGATCTACCTATAAAAACGGACCTCAATCCAAAGAATAACACCCTAAATGATAATTACAAAGAGCCTTAGAAATCGACACTCAGAGAGAGGTATGAAATCTAACCAGCTCCCAAATTTCCCTCCAAAACGTCTTAACTCACCTCAGAATTCTACTATTCCTCTCGACCCTACTTGTAAGTATCTGATATTCAGACTCAATAGGTTTATGAGATATCACTGCCCTTATTCTATAGCTACATTTTTGGAGGTTTTCATATATAAGGGGTGTGCAATGGTCTCTTTGACTGCTCATCTTGTACAATTTTATGTTTAGCCACATTCTCATGATCTGATGCTTCTACTGTATTATCAATAACATCTTAAATTTTGGGTACTTTGTTTATAAGATCCAATTATTAAATTCGTGATTTTGAAGTAGGTGATTTCTGGGCGGCGTCACGTGGGTATCATGTCTGCAGAACCAGTTGGGAACTATGGGGTAAGGTACTTTGAAATTACTAGTAAATATGGGTGTTTCTGAAATCTAAATAATCTCTTTCCATATTGGCTTGCAAGAATCTGAACATATTATTTTGGTCCTGGAAATTTTGTTGTTGCTACAATTTGCTAGGATACTTTTTGATGACTTGCATAAGACTGGGATTTATTCATGGGATTATTTCTACCATCTCGGGAGCAACAAATTTACACTCTTGAGAAATTATGTTAGAACACTACAGAAGCATGGGCTGAGTCGAGATCCACCTAGGAGAAAATGATGGATGAGTCAACTGTTCCCGTCTTTTGAGTATCTTTTGTTTCCCAATCGTGAGTGTTCGGGTCAATTTATCTGCCTTTCAGCTAATCAACTATGAGAATCTTGTGCAATGATCAGAGGGAGTTCACTATTTAGCAAGGAGATAAAGAAGATAGGCTGCCTCAAACTGGCTGATGAGAAAAGATTCAACTACTGTACAAATTTAAATCTTACCTATATGCATTTGGGATCCTTGACTTACTATTGAGTCAAGAACCTTAGCATGAAACTAGATGCTGATTATTGCTTTAGCTCCTTAAACTCTTGAGGTCTGGAGAGTCGGTCTTAGGACCAGCATGAACTTGTAAAGAAAAAAATAACTATTTTATATTTTGATGAGATATTAAAATATATTTTGATGGTTGTCTATTTAATCTCTAAATTAAATATTTAAAGATTTCATTGTTTCGGGCTTTAAAATTATTTAATTATAATTTTATGTAATCTTCCACTGCGAGATATATCTATTAAACAAATATTGATTAATTTAATAGAATATAAATAAATGAACAAGATTAAGTCATCTTTCTATATTATATCTCCTAATCTTGATTATGGTTCAATACGTGGAGTTGCTGATTAAGATCTTTTGATCGTTGATACATGTATTAAATATTTGTCACTAGTTTATCTTGTCTGTGAATATTTCTTGTTCGTAATCAGCAACTGTAACAAAGATGTGAAAAATAATGGATTGAACTATCACATTGAATGCTCAAGTATTAACCTTCATGAAGTGGTTCTATTTCTCAAACGAATGTTATGATACAAAAATCTCATTCCTCTAGAAGCTGAACTTATATTTATAATTTTATGGATACAAATGATGGAAAGAAAACAAACTGGTTCAAAGAACAAACTTTGCCCTCTCACCTCCCTTTTCCTCTAAAAAATGAGTTGAAAATAAATCTACATTCTGTAATTGAAGAGGCAAGGGATTCCATCTATGAAGGTTTTTTCTTTCTTCCACTTTCCGAGAGGCGCTTCAGCACCTGCGGTCTCGTTCTCATTCCCCTGTAAGACGAACATCATTATCGAGTCAAAGTTGAAGCTTTCCATGAACCGATACAAAGGAAGGTGGGCAGAAGAGAGATACCTCTTGTACAAATAAATGAAGACATAAAAAAACAGCACAAATAGGACTGTCAAAATCGAAATAACAATGTAGAACCAACTTGTCCTAACCTGCAAGAACACCGAAGAACGTGTTCGACAAAAAGGAATTTCATCAGAGGTTTTCATTAGGTACAAGTGCAAGAAAATACTACAGTTATGCATTACGTGTTCATCCACTAAAAATTGATTCATGTAAAAAATGACATTCTATTTTTCTACTGGCCAGATGAACTTAAGATGATTCTTGCATAAATCGATGAGTCTGATGCATAAATGAAATATGAAATTAAGATGATTTGATCGACATTAATCGACCTATGCAACTAATTACCTCTTGACCTTGGGAAAAAGGTTTTGGCTTTCCGCTACAAGTGTGTGCATCACAGAATTGGCGCAAGAAGAATTCTACCATTTGAATTACACCAGAAGTGTTTCATTAGATAGATGATAGAAGTAGTGAAAGTGATTGGCAAATGAGGGGAGGGGAGAATTCCAAAGTTACCGTGAAGATGGCTGGCCGAAGCACCCTCGGCAACGGGAAAACAACTGTCAGCTAGAACCTGCAATGAGTTGAACAATTGGGTGGTGATTTTTTTGTGGAAATAAAGAAGAAATCTGCAAGAAATCTTCTGAGGTCACCTCACACATATGCTTTTTTCTTGCAGCAGCAGCAGGATTGCATTTACTTTTCTGTGATACTGTTTCTACCACACGGTCACAATGCAATGCACCACAGACATCCGCCAAGCACTTGATACGACTCTGGATTGAACACGAACAAATTAATTCAAGTGAGATATCAACTAAAGCTGAAGCAAACATTACTCTTTTTCAAATGTCTAAGGGACGTGTTCAGAAGCATAAGTAAAAGAAGGGACCATGTAATCTATTATCAAGAGCCAGAGGAAAATTCAGGTTTTTTTTCCTTTTTGACACATGACAGACATGCTTTTCCCAAAAGCGCTAAGGTTAATCAGACATGCTTCTCAAAACCTTTTTTTTTTTTTAATTCAACATGAGGAGGTGAAGATTTAAACTTCTAACCTTCGGTCAAGCATATATGCCTTGACTAATTGCGCTATGCTCGGTTGGCATGCTTCTCAAAACTGTTACTAAATAGTGAAATACTACATGTACTTAGGTTGATTTAACAAAGTAAATAAGAAAAGCCAGACTCATCCTTTACTAAAAAATTGTGCGTTCCCAAGTCGGTGACTCTAAGATCTTATAGCACGAAATCTATATAAATACTCCAATATAGTCTAATTGAATAGAAACTATCTGAAAGCAAAACGATACTGGTTTTCCAGAGGCCTAGTTCTCTACCTCTCTAGAGAACTCTAGTCGTCTCTTGTAGGCTAACTCACTCCCCTCCCTATACGTGATTAGCCTCATATACCCCTGCCTTACAGACTTACAAATTGCATGTTCTACAAAAAGACCAACTAGTCCCTCCCTTTCACTTTTGCCCTCGTGTATTCTTTCGTTTGTTCTCAATAAAAGTTGATTTCTTATTCCTAGTCCCTCCCTTTCAAACTAACTTTATTCCTTACCGGCTCTCATCTTTTTCTGTGAGTAAATGAAGTTCGCTTGCTACTGTAATCTATATTGCCTTTCATCTAATTTACCAACTCTACTCCCCCTGCCCCGGAAATGTATATGTATCAAACAGAGAGAGGGGGAGCATCTAATATGAAAAATGAGAAATCAATAACAAATGGGTAAACAAAACAAAATTTGTACAATGACACCAATAAATTTACATCCTTAGGAGGAAGCCTCTTTACCGGGAATGATTCAAGAACAATGACTAGAAAGAAGCCAGAACATATTGCACCTAGAGTCTCATATTATATCTCACATCCAAGATAACTTATTAGATGGCAATATAATACACAGTGAATTAATATAAGCCCACAATTTAATAGAAAAATTCTCCTAAAATGATCTCATAACGACCTACTTATCATCCCTGCTGGTTGGGAGTTGAATCATCAAAGGCGACTTACCGTGTTGAGCAAATCATAGTGCCTGTTGTCAAAATGTTGATCAAGATACTTCTCTTCATAAAATCTTTTTCTACAATATCCACACTTCCATTCATTAAAATCTAGATGGCTCTTGTGCTGTTCTTGATCTCTGAACATGTCGTTATCGGGGTGAAGCCTACAATCGGTAGAAATCTTGTATTTCCTTTTGTTCACAAAGGGCATTAGATACTGCATCAGGGTAAGAACATTCTGATTTAGTTTAATACCGTACCATATCATACCAAGCATGCCCAGCAATATAAGTAAATAAAACCCCATTTAAGGGTTGATTCAATACCTCCTCAATTATTTTCCATGCTACCCGACTCCTTTCTCTCGAGCAGTGTACCTCATGAGCATTGTTGAAATCCTGCTTTGGAGTACTGAACATCAACTCCAAAGCCCAAAAATTTATTATCATCGTAAGGAAAAGAAAATACACCATAGCATCTACTTGGAAACAAGTAATAAAAACTAGAAGGAAAAAAAACAATGATCAATTGCTCAGTCCATAAGAACATAGGTGATGTAAAGAACCAAACTGTTACCTTAGAGGGGCAGAATCTTTAGAACCCTAAGGCAAAATAACAACAAAGAAGAAGGTCACACAGAAAAGAATTGATGTTATACCAATTAGATATTGCATTTGAACTAATACGTAAGAAAATGAAAATATAAACTTAGAAGTTTGAAGGGAAGTAATGAGGTAATTCCACCTCAATCTCTCAACAGACAATTTCAAATAGTTCATTTCCTAGATGAATTAATAAAAACCCATCAACGATTGTTATTTATTCTGCAATAAATTACCTGGTCGAAGAGACCAAATCGTGAGGAAGCTAAATCAAACTCTAGAGCATTAAAACTGAGTTGCTCGTACAAAGAATTTGCTCATCCATCGTTTTTTACGGAATCAAACAATGAAATTCATTTTCTAAGATGGATTCACGGATACCCATGTCGGATAATTTGAATCTAACAGAGGCGGTTCAATTCATAGGCGAAAATATGCACCTGAATCAATGGTTGCAGAGGAAGAGTGGAAGAAACTCCGTGCGGTCGCATGAAAAGCAGGAGAAAGGGGACGAGAAGAGCAACCCATATGGATCGCCTTCCCATCGTCGCTGTCATAGAATCTCCACAAGCGGAATTGAACGCAAGCGACTCGCGGAGGAATTCAAGAAAAACTCCGAAGACAGCGAGAGCCAGTTTCTTAATTTCCAAAAGATCTGGGGCAATTTTGTATTTTCGAAATGCTCTGGGGAATGGGGGGTAATGTCAGGGGTCAAAAGGAAAAAAAATGTCAAAACACATCACGATTTAGTACGGTAGTTTAAATGTCTTTAACAACTTAGTCGTGAAAGTGTAATACAATTTTGGTTAAAATACTAGTTTGGTCTATGTAATTTTAATTTTAGTTTATTTTAGTATTTATATTTTTAAAATGTTCGTTTTGGTCCCTATTTCTACTTTGGTTCATTTTACTTCTTATACTTTAAAAATGTTTATTTTAGTCGCTGTACTTTTAAAAAGTGACAATTTTGGTCTTTTCATTTTATTTTAATTCTCATATTTTTTATCACAATTTCAACATATGATCAATATGTTTCTTACCATGTACACATTAGTTTATACTAAATAGTTTCCATTATGTATAAAATATTGTTAAAATCTTGCAAAGAGAGACTAAAATGATTACTTTTTAAAAGTACAGTGACCAAAATGAACATTTTCAAAGTACAAAGATCAAAATAACCCAAAATTAAAAGTATAGAGACCAAAGTGAACATTTTCAAAGTACAATGACTAGAATGAACCAATCTAAAAATATAGGGACTAAAATAGTATTTTAACCTACAATTTTCTACTTTTATTTATGGACCAATAAATCACTCAGGAACAGTTTGATAACTATTTCTGTTTTTGGTTTTTGGTTTCTGGATTTTTCTGTTTTTATTTTTTAGTTTTTGGTTTTTTAAAAAAAATAAAAAACAATATATGTTTTATAACCATTTTTTGTTTTTGTTTTTTTTTTGTTTTTAATATGTTTAACCATTTTAATTTTTCTGTTTTTAAAAAGCTAGAAAATTGAAAATAAGAGAAAATTCTATGTAGAATAAAGATGAAAATGATGTGGGTGCGAGTGAGAATGCTCTCCCCCATTCTCGTATTCGTGAAAATTTTTAATCCCCATCTCCACCTCATTCTTCAGTCCAAGAGATATTCTCGAGAAAGATTATCGGTTTTATAATTGTTTTTAATTATTTTTAGAATTTAAAAAATAAAAAAGTGTAATAAATATATATTAATTATTTAAAAATGGAATCGGGGACAAGATCGGGACCTACTTTTCCTATTTTTTGCGCCCAACCCTGGTTATCATCCATAATATAAAGATATGAAAATACAAGTTTGAAAAGATGTAAATAAACTTTTGGAAGATAAATTTTAGAGAGATAAATAAAAAGATTTAGAAAAAAAAATTAGTGAAATAACCATTAAAGACAAAAAAGAGAAAAATTTTGGAGAAAAAAAAAGTAAAATGGAGAGAAAAGATATGTAAAGAAAAAGGAAAGAAGAAATTAGAGAGAAAGAGAAAAATTGTAGTGGAAAAAATTTAGAGATAAAAACAAGATTTAAAATATAATTTTTAGAGGGAATAAATAAATACAAAGATAAATAAAAGTTACAGTTAGAGAAAAAAAACATATAATTTTCAGAGGAAAAAATAGATTACGAAGAAAAAAAAAGTTATAAAAGATGAAATTTTAGAGAGAAAAAATTTCAGAAAAATATTAAATTTTTAGAGAGAAAAATGAAACTGGTCTGTTAAAAAAATAAAAAATAAAAAATAAAAAACACAAAAATTGAGGGAGAGACAAATAAGAATAAATATTCAAAATATAAAAATTTTAGAGAGAGAAAAATAATTTTTGTTGAGAGAAAATTATAAAGAAAAAAATTTTTAGAGTGGGAAAGAATTTTGTTAGAGATAAATATGATAAAAAAAATTGAGTATTAGAATAAAAAAATTAGATTTTAAAAAACAGAAATCATTTTTTGAAAATTGTTTTTTTTTTTAAATTTACCTAGGATTTCAAAATGGTTTTTGAAAAACTAAAAACAAAAAATTGAATTGGTTACCAAACAACCCTATTTTTCAAAAACTAAAAAGATTATCAAACGAGCCTTAGGATCAGATATATTTTAATAATGTATTGAATATTTTTCACAAGATAGAGTAAATTATTATACATTTTAAATTACAAGAGAATAAATCATTTCATAATAAGGTTTTGAGATGGCGTATCATGTAAAAGTTATGAGACTAAATTGTTAATTGTTTAAAATTATATGACTCTTATTGAGTCTGAGGTGATTGCAAACAAAGTCTCACGTTGATTAGGGAAGACAATTATCTCTTAAACCAAACGTAAATCCGTGAGGGTCATGCCCAAAGCAGATAATATCATACCATTGTGGAGACTCGGATATCGTTGTCCTTGACAAAAAACAACTAACTCTTACCCTTAATTTTATAAATTGAACCGCAGATGACTTAAATGAAGGTTGCAGATCAATTTCTGTTGCATTCACTTACTAGTTTTATCACAAGGCAAAGTAAAAGTCTCCCTAAACTTGCTGATTTCAACGAAAATAAAGTTTTGTACAAGATCAATGCGGATCAGTGTACAAGATTGACCATTGAAGTAATCTTCCAAAACTCGAAAAAAAAAAATCAACTCTAATGTTGTTTTTTCTCTCAAACCTCTCAATTTTGTATTAGGGGTAGGTTTTACAATTAATTGAATACACGTAAGCTTGATAGGTAAAGTATCAATGGCTAAATTTGGAACACTTATAAGTTTAAAATGTCAATTTAAATATAGTTCAACTGATTAAGACATTATAATATAAATTAAAATGCGAGAGGTTAGCATCTCCACTCCCACCTATTGTTGAATTAGAAAAAAAAATTATCTAAACTTAAAATTGCAATACTTATCTAAGTTTAAAATACCAGTTCGAGTATTGCTCAACTGGTTAAGGCATTATAACTTTGACCAAAATGTTAGAGCTCTAAATACATACTATCACATATTGTTGAACTACATGAGGGAAAAAAAAAGATTGATTAAAAATTGATACATCTGATCAAGTTTAGGTGTAAAAGTTGATTTTTTTTCCAATCTAAATAAATAAAATAAAATCGAGGGTATTAATATATATGTTAAATTACAAATTTAGTTAATGAACTTTTATGGTTGTGTCAAATAGATCCTTGAACTTTCAAACTTTGTTAAATAGGTCCTGACCATTAACTCAGTCAAACTCCGTTAGTTCAGTGTTTATGTGGCTATTTACATTATGTCAAATGAAATTTGTCATGTGGAATAAATACGTAAAAGTAATTAGTGAAATTATAAATTTTGTTGTTTAAAAGAATTATAAATTTAGTCTCTCAACTTTCACAATTAGATTTTTGAACTTTTAAAATAGTATCTAATAAAAAGAAAAATTGTAGCGGGAAGCAAAAATTGTTTATGTATTTCAAAATATATCACTTGTTTTTAAAATTTTCAAATATAGTAAAAATTTTCACTCATATCAATAGTATATCAGATACTCAAATCAGTATATCAGACACTCATATCTATAGTATATTAGATGTATATCACATACATATTGTACATACACTCATATCAGTAGTATCACATATTATATCAGATACTCATATATATCAGATACTTATATCAGTAGTAAGATATATTACAAATATACTGTAGATATATTACAGATGTATATCATTTGGGTAAAGTTGTCATTTTAAAATTGGATCTCCATTTAAAAAAAATGTTATATTTAAAGAAACTAAATGTAGTTGCTATTTTACTAATTTTATTGAATATTTTTGACATATTTGCGATGCCCTAATAAAAACTATCAACTTTGTGCTCAATAGTACCCATTTCTTCCTTCACCCTTCTTTCTTCTTCCCTCCCCTTTTGTTTTTCACTTTTGATTTGTTTTATTTGGGTTAACTTACTTCTCTCGCCATATCAAAATTTTGACCTAAAACCAACCTTCAAATTATTTAGTAAGATAATGATATTAATTTTAAGAAATGTTGATTAAAACATCGACAAAATATTGATATTGATGAATATTTATAAAAAAATTATAAATATAAAAAAGTTGCTAACAAATATTTAAATAACAAACAAATATTTCACAAATTTTGAATTATTATACAACTTTTTTTTTGCTTCAATTTAATCTATCGATATAAAATCTGTGGATATAGTTAAATGTGATGAAAATTTAATATTCCTGGAGTAAAATTAATCCATCAGATTTGAAGTTTGAAAAGTCACATGGTCGAACTGCTGAGTCAAATCATTCGAGTCGAACCACCCAAACAGATCAGACTTGAACCGGTCCGAAGTATGGCTTCATAATCCGACTCTTTGTGGGTTGGGGAGAGTAAAATTGAAATTTCAGAAATAAGAAATTGAAATTGAATCGAAAGGGGAAAAAAAAAGCTATTTTTGTGAGAAAAGAAAAAATCCCCATTTTTCACTCCTCTCTGTCCCTAACATCTGATTAGGGTTTGTTCTTCTCCGATTTTCTTTGGAGTTCACTTCCGCTGTCCACCTCCATCCTTCTCTCTTCCACCTACATCAAGAGATTGGGCTAAAGATACAGCTTTATTATCTCTGGAAAGCTTCGCTCTGATTCAATGGCGTCGATGCTCCAAAAACTCGTCAGAAAATCGCCACCCACAAGAATAATTGCTGCTTTGCGTAGCCAGCCGTCACAAAATCTCTCAGCACCCTGCATTCTTCACCAGCCGCTCGATATCATCAGTAAACCAGATGGGCATTGGGATGCTAATTTGAACTCAGTTTCTGCTTCGAATCCGTCTCAGTTTTTGCAGTTTTACCCTAGTTTTCCGTTTGGGCTTTGCTTGCCGCAAATCTCCTCAACTGGGTTGGTTCCGTTCGTGCCGGATTATGATGAGCAAGATGATTCTCGGAAGTTGTGGGCTGATAGCGTGAAAAAGAAGAGGAAGCGGAAGATGAACAAGCACAAGTACAAGAAGCTGCGGAAGCGGCTCCGGAGGCAGACATAGTAGCTTTATTTGGTAAGATTTTTTTTTTCTTTTTTTCAATGGATTGCAAGACCGAGCTATTTCGTTTTGCTTTCAGTCTTGTAGATTGGGCTAAGAGAATTTCCATCGTTATTGTTCTCTAGCGGCAAATTCTTAAGAGATTATTGTTTCAAGCTCAAGTCAGACTTTTCACAGAACAGATTTGCTTTTCATTTTCCGGAATAAGTTTCGAAGTGTTCTGCTAACTTGAAGTACAAATGATTCATATGAGTAAAATAGTGATAGGTACCTTCTGGAGTAGGGTTTTATGGCAGATTTTGTTTTAATTTCAAGGTTGATACTGGTGTAAGATGAAGGGTTGTTATCTAGTTTATTCCCAATGAATCTCTGTAATGGAACAATTTTCTGGTTATATGAGATGAAATTAGACCTTTTTATGGTTCTGAATAATCAATCTGTTTGTTGTGTATGGTATTAAGTTTGCTCAATCAGAAAACACTAGGAAACAGAATTCTTTTAAAATGGTTTTATGCTCTTGTGGATTGGTATGGAGAGGGGTGATGCAATTTCCTTCAGATATTAGTGCAAACAATGCACGTCTTTCGCTGAAATCAAATTTATCTTAAACTTAAGTATAGTTAAACTGGTTAAAAGTATACATTCTCGACTAAGGAGGTTCGAGGTTTGAATCTCCACCCATACATGTCGTTAAACTTGAAATCCAATTTGTCTTATGACATTGGACTTCTCTTTTTGGACGGCTACATTTTGTTGTCCACACACAAAAGAAAGTGTAATAGTTTCATAATTTTAATTGGGCTTCCTTTTTTCCTTTGGTATCTTGACAATGATCACAAGGGTGGGATCTTGATAGTGATCACGAAGTAGCCTGGAACACAAGAAATACACGCCTACCTTCCTAATTAGTTTGCAATATCATTAATTAGTCTGTGTACAGAGTGTAATAGTTTGTTCTACTACTGGTTGTTGGACAGGAAAAGCTGGTTTTTGTTTAATTCTGCTGTAACCTTATTTGTCTTGCATTCCGATTGGCTTTCATATTGAGCTATCCTAAATATAACTTGTCTAGATATCTAAATTTTCACTAGTTTTCATCCAGCTCATTCAATTATTGCCACTTGGCTCTTAGAAAAAACTGATCGATGAGAACATCTTAGATAATCTTCTAGTACAGAACTGAACGTTGCTTCACAGGCTGGAGAATGCTGTGATAATATATGATGTATTTTCATTGCTAGCTAAGACTTATTAGTTGAGATAGCATAAACATACATTAATGTGATTAATTATGTACATTGATTTTGAAATTGAGGTAGAAGCTCAAGAATTCAATATTTCCAATATTTGGAACCAATTATTGTTGTTGGGAGCTCATCGATGTATTGATTGACGGGAGTTGACAACAATGACCCGATAGGCTTTGTTTTCTATTGTGACATGTATATGAAAGATATCTTTTCCAGAATCTATTGTCATTCTTGTTTCATGTAGTTGAAGAGGGCTTGTCCCGATCATCAAGTTGATGTAGACCGTATACTTGCCACTTCCGTCTTCTCATACATTGCCACTTGGCAATAGGTGTTCTCGGTATCGGTCTGAGTATGGTATAGATAGCATTTTAGCCTGCTGAATGATCCCATAAGAACGATAAATTTGTTATCCCTCTTGATAAGAAAGACTCTTCTACATGTTATTAGGCTAAAAGATTGTTTCATATCTGTTTATCGGAATTAGACCGATACAGCTGCTCAACCTGATCATCGATGTGCACAATGTACCTTTAGAGCCAAGCAAAGAAATATGTGAGGTAAATCCAGATTCTCTGCCATGGATGGGAGACATGTCTCATCATCCCATCACTACAACAAAAAAGAAAGAGGTAAGATCACAGAGACCCACAACTCTTTTTCCTCTATTCTTTTACATAAAACGTGGGACCCCCTTCACTTTATTCTGCCCATAGCTTAATTTCTACTTCCTAGTTATCTTTCCTTTATATTTAGTTGTTATTTAGTCATTTTCAAACATATGAGTTTGATGCTTGCTTTATGATATCTTGATTTGAAGCTTTTCTCCTTAAATTTGGGTCCATGTAGTGTGGCTGATATTATGACATGTCTGGATTAATTTTTTTTAAAGAAACTTTTTGTGGGGTCTGGAACACAAATATATTTTTGAATTTCAGGAAAATCAATGTTTGTGATTAGTTTTGACTAAAATCCCCATCTAGTACATGCATATTATGACATATCTCATATCAAGATCTCTCCTAAACCTTTTCATGGTATGAATTAAGTTTGATAGAGAGTAGAGTTCAATTGGTTAAGACATATCCTCAATGAAAAGGTCAGAAGTTCGAATTTCTACTCCGTCATAGATGTTTGGACTTTTTGCTCTATATGATTTGGATAGAGGAAATTATCATTCCCCTTCCCATGTGCCTATTCTGAATTATTTTCTTCACTATAATTGAGAATGATTTTTACCATTGGTGCTATTGATCAGGTTGAAGCTGATGGGACTTCTGAGGTCTGGAAGAGTTTTTCTCCCCTTTTTTGTTCGATCTTGATTGACAACCGAATATTCACCTAACCACATGATCCTTGACGTTTTGAATTAGTTATGACAGTAAACTTAGTTGAAAAATGGGAGTAAGCCTAGATATAAAGCTTGAAATTGAAAGAAATGTCAATATGATCGTCCTTAGAAGGATGTTTGTATTGAAAATTTGGTCCAGATGGGCTTGAGGTTTTAAAAGTTTTAATTTAGTTTCTACCATTTGTGTTGTTTTGTTTTAATTGGGTCTTTGTGGTTTTTAAAATTATAAAATATTGTTTGGATTAAATTAGTTCTTACCCCAATGAGTCTAGTTATATTTGGTTAATTGAGTTAGTTGATTGAAAAAAATAGAAAGAAATTGGTAGTTTTTTTGAGCGGGTAAAAGACGATTTAAGACCATTGGTAAGGTTGTAGGGATTCAATTGAAACTTTTAAAATTATAAAATTAAATTGAAACAAAATTCAAACTATAGAGATTAAATTATTTTTAAATTAACGAGATTGAAACAGTAGGGATTAAATTCATAATTTAACTTAAAAATTTTATATCAATGTGAAAATAAACTAGACCAAAAAAAGAGAAGGAACAGCTTTCTATGGTATGGCCTCATTATGTAAATCATGTTCAAACAATTTTGCCCTTTCACAACCAGCTAAAGGCACAAAGACCACTTTGATGCTTCAAACTTAATTTATACTGTTTTGATAATACTTACTTATTCATAAACACTTAAATATTATTTATAGAATAATCTGTCTAGGTTTATTTGGTCAGATATCGTTTTGATAACCATTTCGTTTTTAGTTTTCTATTTTTAAAAATTATACTTGTTTTGTACAATTTCGTTGGTAAGTCTTTCACCTTTCTTGAAAACATATTTTAATTCTTAGCTAAATTTGAAAAACAAAATTAATTTTTAAAAAACTACTTTCTTTTCCTAAAAAATTTAACCTAGATTCTGAAAATGTTAAAAAATTATGTATCAAAATAAAGAAATACATAGGTGAAAGTAATATTCTTAGCATAATTTTTAAAAACAGAAAATAAAAAATGAAATGGTTATCAAATGGGTTTATTTTGTTTTTATTTTTTTAAAAGGCAAAACATTCTAGTCCTATTAATTCTTTTATAACATATAGAGAATGAAATTTAGATAAAATTTCTAAATTAAATTGGAATACTTTATGCATTATTCGAATTCACAACCTCTTGGTTAGAGGTATATGTCAATTACCATTGAGTTATGCTTGTTTTGGCGTGTAAATTACTAAATTGTATTATAACGAATAAGTATAAAAACTTGAGTTTTCAAAATATCAATGTTTGATCATGAAATTGACCAACTCTGCAAATCTCGACTCGGATTAAGGATGATTCGGTAGACGAATTGGAACCTACAAAACATAACATAGTCCGATGTTAAAGTTAGTAATTGGTCGAACTAAACTCGAGAGAAAATTTAGTGTTTGCTTACCTGAAAATGATGTAAATGGGTTCTATTTATAGGCGAAACATCCGACAATGTTCCCGACAAAGCCTCAACGACTCTTTAATATAACTGTGAATAGTGGTGCATTGATGGGTCTGTCGGAGACTGGCACTGAACCGAAGTGAAACCAATCAGTTCAACCAATAAATGGGAACGAAATCTCAAGCTAGCTTGGTTGGCTCGGCCGCGCTCACTCCATCACAAGTAAGAGGATCAATGTAAGGAAATGAGCCTTATCAATCGAGGCCATATATGACTTTATTTCTCAATCAAGATGTGCCACGTGTGAGCTTAAAATCACCTCCAACAATCAATATACATATACGATACTTAGATTAAAGATGAATAACAGCTACTATTATTTTGATATTTAATATTTACTACTTATTACTGTTCAAGCTAAATTGAAAAATTTATACTTCTATGATGATATGAACGACTTTCATGATAAACATACTTAAAATTAAGTTGTCCATTCATTAAAAGATAAATAAGATGAAATGGATTGATTTTTAAAAGTTTTGATATTAAAATAGTAATTTAAAAGTGTAGGGATTAAAATGAAATTTTAAAAAATGGTATATTTGATTAATTTGATTTTGAATAGTTTTGATTAGATGAAAAATGTTTAAGTACTATTTTGGTATGTTTGACTTCCATTCATTTGGTATCAATAATTCCAAAAAATGTCCATTTTGATTCATATATTATCAACTTTAATTTATTTTAATCCCTAAACTTTAAAAAAATAATCATTTTAGTATTTATTTATAAAATTTCAACACAAATTTTATAGATTTATGGCCAAATTAAAAAAAATTTAGTGACTAAATATCATGTTAAAATTTTAATCAAATAAGAATAAAATGACCATGGTAAACGATATCCGCATATAGAGCTTAGGAAAAAAAAAAAAAAGGAAAAAGGAAAAAAAAAAGCCATTTTTTGACCAAACGAAGCATCAGCAGAGCTGAGCTCTGCGTCCGCCATTATTCCCTCTCACTTACTGAGTACTGAGTCTGCCCCTTCAAAATAATTCAATCTCCACACCCCACTGCTCCACCACTGAACCCTTTCTCTCTCTAAAACATGGTGGATTTCTGAGCAGGAGGAGCCTCGAGCCTTTGAAGAATCATGTAGCAGCAGCAGCGCCAGTCAGTCACTGGATGAACAATTTCTGTACCCCTTTTCCATTGTCTCTAAAAGCGCACAATCTTCTCAACAAACCAGAGGAATGTCGCTTTCAATTTGAATTCCCATAAATCGTCGCTTGATTCGTTTTTGGGTTTTCTGATTAGATACTTAAATTCGCGGGTTGCGACGCGGCGGCGATATGGGCGGCGTGACCTCTTCCATGGCGGCCAAGTTCGCGTTCTTCCCGCCGAACCCTCCTTCCTACAACCTCATCACCGATGATCTTACCGGCCTTTTGCTTCTTAGCCCTTTTCCCCACCGCGAAAACGTTGAGGTTCTGAAGTTACCCACTCGCCGGAGCAACGATATCGTCGCCGTCTATGTCCGGCATCCGATGGCGACTTCCACTCTGCTGTACTCGCACGGCAACGCCGCCGATCTGGGCCAAATGTATGAGCTCTTCATCGAGCTTAGCATTCACCTGCGCGTTAATCTAATGGGGTACTATTTTCTTTTCCTCTCTTTTTCTTCTCTCTGTTTTGGCATTTTGATATTCTTCTCAATTTGTTTTGGCATTCTGTTTTGGATGGTGTGTGTGAGAAATCTGTGCTTGATTTGAAATTTTAGAAGATAATGGTTTTGATTGCTTATATTTTTTCAATTTAAGCATATTTAGTTGGAGATTCAAGGCTGCAAATTGTTTTATTGGTTTTCTTTATGGAGCCTTAAGTTTTGGTTCACTTTTTTCTGAATTATATTTAGGCAGATCTTCCAATTGTGTGGGCATCATATTCACTATGTTAATTTTCAGTTAATGAACCTATCATCCTTATAAATCAAAGTTTCAGAGAGAGATTTTTGGCAAGTTTAGATACTGGGGAAGATGATAAATAGTGCATCTCAGTGAATCGAATCTTTGCCTCAAAGCATTTGTTAGTTTCTTTATATGTTATTTCAAGCACATACTGCAGGTAGGAGGAGATGTGAATCCATGCTCCCATCTTTTTGATCTTATGACTTTTGAAGCTCTTCAATTCACCAAGATTCAGAAGCTAAAATTTTACCTCTGCTAGCAACTGGTATTTCATGGAGAACACTGGAAGAACCTAATTCAGCTCCAATTAAGAATTCGTTAGATGTACTTGTACTAGCAAGTGTATCTTTGATCTTCTTGTTCAATGAAAATTCTCGAGCTCACCGTGTCTGCAAAACGGGTCTAGATAATCTAAGCGTATTATGAGAAAGTAAGAAGCAACTGGTTGAGGACACAAATTGTAGTACTCTGCCTGATTCCACTGCCTTTTACTCTGTGCAGGTACGACTATTCGGGTTACGGTCAATCATCTGGAAAGGTGTGTTGACATTTCTTTCTAATGACAGAAACAACACTGTATTCTATATCAATACAATGATAGGATCTGTCAAGTCTCATCTGAGACCTAATATTGTGTTGCAGCCATCTGAGCAAAATACATATGCAGATATTGAGGCTGCATATAAGTGTCTTGAAGAAAGCTATGGTACTAAGCAGGAAGATATCATCCTATATGGTCAATCTGTTGGGAGCGGTCCGGCTTTGGATCTTGCAGCTCGACTTCCTCGCTTAAGAGCTGTTGTTTTGCATAGTCCAATACTTTCTGGCTTAAGAGTCATGTATCCTGTGAAGCGCTCGTACTGGTTTGATATTTATAAGGTAAAATTTTCTTCTTGATTTATTTGTTTTCATATCTATGTGTAATAAATGGTAATTTTTTTTTGTATGTGCAGAATATCGACAAAATTTCACTGGTTAATTGCCCGATTCTTATTATTCATGTAAGGATGATCTTCAACCTATTTCCTCTTATGGCTTTGTGCATTGTTAGTTACATATGGATTATAGATATGATTATGTGCGACCGATGCATCACGGTTTTGAATAGGCTAAGAAGTTTGGTGCTTTCTCACTTTATGTTCTGAGGAGTTAAGAAATATGATTCACTCGTTTTTGCTGTTAATTAGTGTGATGCTACCAGAAGATGAATGAAGTATTATCATCTTTTGATTTAGTTGGTTCATTATTTATTTTCATTTTCCATGAGAAATACATGAAAATTTCGACGAGATTAACTCGGATATAGCAAGATTGATTAATGATTGAAAACAAGAATCTGAAGTCCGCTTTATCTAGGCAACAAACTGTATTACCTGGGAAACCACTGATTTTGCCTACATTTAGTCTGATAGTGTCTTGTGTGGCATGTTGCATTTGTGCATCCGGACTTTGTCAAAGATGGAGGGTATCAAATGACCATCGAGTTTAGGAACATGACAATCTTTAGAATTGATTTCGGACACCGAAAAGAGTAGAGGTTTCTCTTCATATTTTCTGTCTTTAATTTGTGCTTCTGTCTCGATGAATTGGTTTGTACAACTCCCCTGGAAAGTATTCAAGGCATATTTACGTCATTTTGCAGGGAACTTCAGATGATGTGGTTGATTGCTCCCATGGCAAGCAACTTTGGGAACTCTGTAAAGAGAAATACGAACCGCTATGGCTAAAAGGTGGAAACCACTGTAATCTTGAGCTCTATCCTGAGTATATTAGGCATCTACAGAAGTTTGTAGCAACGGTCGAGAAACCTCCGTCCCAACGATACAGTGCTAGAAAGAGTACAGACCAATATGAGCAGCCTCGGAAGAGCACGGATTTTTTCGAGATTCCAAGGAAGAGCACGGACCGGAGAGAAAAGCCGAGGCGGAGCACCGATCAACCAGAGAGGCTGAAGAATCACTCCAGTGCTACTGATAAATTAGAAAAGCTCAGACTCTCGTTTAATCATGCGGAAAGGTCCCGCAGAAGTGTTGACTGCCATGAAAAGTCACGGAAAAGCGTCGACCACCAGCTGGAAAGAGCAAGAAAGAGCGTCGATCGGCTTGATAGAATACGAACCGGGTAATTCTTCCTATAGATTGACTGCAAGATTCAAGGAATGGGTGTGGGTTTGCAAGGAAAAAAAATCATTTTAGTTTTTCTTTCTTCTAATTTATTATCTCCCTGCTGGCTGCTGCTGTGTAGTTTGGCTTGTCACAACCTATAATATATAAACTTTTGTCATGAAATGAGAGAAGGATTTGGTGTCATTAAGAAACCTCTCCATCATTTGTTGCCGAGTGGTAAAGAAAAACTGATTTCTTGACACAGTTGAGTAAATACTTCCCATAGAAGCCCACTTTTTCAGTTTCAACTTCATTTATCAGAAATTTCTGAACTTTTTGCACAAGAAAGTTTTTGTTTTTGGAAAAACACGGAAGCCCTCGTGTTCATAATTGCTACACGATAGGAAGACCCAACGGAAGCCCTTTCACTCCTTGATTTGAAGTAAAGAGGTAACTCCAGGCAAACAAAAAAATCAGCGAATGAAAGAGCTACTACTTCTCGCACTTCAAGTGCATATCCAAATTCACGAACTTTAACCCATATCCCCATTTCTAGCCAAAAAAGTTTTGCTCAAATGCAAGTATTACTCCAGTGTCATAGGTTCGTCATCTTTAAAGTTCATCCTTTTGTCAACACTTGCACAAAAAGTAACACGATAGAAGTTACACAAGCACACAGATCAAAGAAACAAAGTACTATACATCACGTTATGGATCGAAAAGTTTTAGTCGAATCGAAGGACTCATGATCTTGTATGATTGCAGGTGACAAAGACAACCAAGGTAGATGGGATGTGGATTCAAAATGTAGCGATGATGATTACAAAGAAGCCATAGTCAAAGGTTGATGATGAAGGTAATTTATTTGAATACCAAAAAGTGTTGGAAATTGAAGACATGGTGGCTGAAAAAGGAGCATGCGCAGCTCAGTCTGAACTGAACTGAAGAAGACTTTGCATTTGCAGCAGATGGAGGGAGGGGTAGATTTTGACTTTCTGTCACACTTTCACTCTCTTTTTCAAAGCTTTCTTCTGCAGAATCTATGATGTCTGGTCTCCAAACAGACATGAAAATGCTTGCAAAGTTGTCCCTTTTCGGCCGCCTGTCGTTTGACCTTCTTGCCACGAATCTTTTTGTTCGAGGACCGAATCTTCAATCTCAAGAAAGGTAATCAATACTTTATTTATTGATTGAGTTATATTTAGATTGACTCTTCTCGTGACTATGGTCTCAAGTTAAAGATGTTCAGTTTTTCTAGAACAAAACTTGTGTAATAACGTGTTTTGAATTGTAAACGTTGTTTTTATCTTGGTTTCTTCCAAATTGGTTTTACGGATGGCATGTTTTTTTTTTTGAACCAACTAAAGTAGTTTTTTTAACAAATCATATGCTTGTTAGTTGTTTATAGCAGGGTACTACATTTTTATAAATTTTCATTGACATTTTTCATATGTCCATGAGTTTGACATTGACATAAATGGTAAATTCACATTTCTATTATAGCATGAACAATGAACAAAATATAAAGAAGATCAACAAAATAGCACTAATAGGATTGTAGTGTTAATAATAATTATTTTAACTTATTTAAAAGTGTGAAAGAATTATTTGTTAACCTTTAAAACCTTGTTTTATATAAAAATTTTAAGGTCTTGATAAACTTAACATATAAATAAATCACCTAATCACTTTTTGAGTACAATATGTGAAGGTGGGAATTCGAATTCACAACTTTATGATTGGATACATGTATCTTAACACGTTGAGCTATGGTCTAGTTGGTCTCTATCATAATTAGGGATGACAAAAAAATCCGTGGGACTCGATCTCCATGGGTACCCGACTCGACCGGGTCGGAGAATCCTCGGTTTGATTAAAGACGGGTCAAATTGCTAAATATTTTATTAAGTTTTATATGTAATAATATTAATATATTTTAATTTTAATAAATACTTTTTAAAGTTTTTTTTTAAAAAGGTCCAAGTCCAATGCCCGTTTAGCCATTTGTTTTTTACTTTTAACACCCATAAAATGAAAAAATAAAAAATAAAAAATTTATTGGGGACGGGTTTTTGATCGGTGAATCTCCGCCCTGTACCCTTGGGGACAGGCGAACTTCGGGACAGGGCGCGGGATGGGGATGGCCCCAGCCCTACCTTGCCTCGTTGCCATACTTGATAATAATTCTCTCTAACTTATTTTTCTTTCTCTAGCATATTCTTACTCTCTATTCCTTTTTTTCTCTAACTAATCTCTCTCTCAAATATATTTCTCCCTCTTAAAATTTTGCTCTATTTTTGGGTGGTTTTGTTTTATACTAACATATCGATCTCTCTCTAATATATCTATCTCAAATGAACATATCGATCTCTCTCTAATATATCTATCTCTCAAATGTTTGATTTAAGGCAAAAGAAAAAAATATAATTTTTATTTCTTAAAAATAAAAAATAAATGACTATAAATGGGGCTTCCTGAGTTGAATTGAATTGAGGTACTTTTTGACCTAATTCAAATCGTTGAACCCTAACAACTCCTATTAAATAATAAACTTAATTCAATCTAACCCTGAAATATTTAGATTTGATTGGTTCAGGTTATTCAATCACTCATTTAAAATATTGCATAACAAAAAAAAAAGTAAATGATAATATCTTCGACATTTTTTTATATATTATCTAGCATTGATTCGTAAGTCAATGCCAACATGAGCATAGGTCATAGGTAGTTAACATCTACTCCTTTCTTTGAAGTCGAAAGTTCAAACTCCCATATCCCAATTTATTAAAAAAGAAAAAGAAAAGATGAAAAAAACACTTTAAAAAGTTGCTTTTAAAAGCTGTTGCAGAACAAATAATTGACAAAGAATTATTCAATGAAATAAAGTTTTGGTCCATAAGGTATGGTTGCTTATGGTAGAGTAGCTTTCTACGGAAACTTTTGAGGATATGTTTCTATTTGGTCAATAAGGTATAATTGCTTCTCGCATTTCGGCTCCGACTCGGGTTTTGATGACATTTCCAGCTAACCCTAGCTAGAATTCTACTGCAAAAGTTTCATTTCCTTGTTTCTTCGGAGCACAGTTTAAGTAACCCCTAATGATTTCTCAAGTGACAGAGATATGATAAGATTATAAACACAGCATCAAAGGAGACGAAGAAGTTTATGGTTCAAAGATCCAAAACGTAGTTTTCTTCTACGGTTTCAGAAACTTTGTTTGGGTTTTTTCATCTTCCATTTGGATCACTGGTTTATTCAGGGAGTGTAAGGAAAGAGAGGAAGAAGGTGGAAATTAAGGAAAGAGCAATTATGGCAAACCATTTAACTCTAGTTAGTCATCGAAGTTTGACTCCAAAACTCGTTCTCAGACAAAATATATTTTATCCAAATAATTACAATTTATTTCTCGATTCAAAAGTTGTCGGGGAGGGAGAGGCTCCCCCCTTCTCCTTTGTTCCAAAAAGTAAGCTTCTCTTCTCCCCCGATATGTTCACTTTGAGCGCTATAAATACCTTCTCCTTTCTTCCTTCTCTCAAAGAAGAGAAAAGGATTGACACCACCCTCGAGATAAAATTTGTTAGTGTGGTAGTTTGAGAGTTCGTGTTTCAATTGATATCTACAAACCTTTGCGGCGGAGAACTAAAATTAACCTTGATGTTCCAATAGAGGTGGTTGGATACCAATGCACTATGAACGATTGCTGAATTTTTGTTACCATTATCGCTAGTGGGTCATATTATAAAAGATTGTGAGGATGTTTTCAACCGTCATGAATCTTGGCTTCGTTATCAAAAAAAAAAAAAAACGTCAGTGGTGTGGCCATAATTGTATAAATAGGACGATACAAATTAAAATGGTAGAAGAGATGTACCAGGGACAGGAAAACTTTACGGGAATCAGCAGTCGGGGTAGTTCCGTCTTTGGATATGGCAGTTGCGGTTTCTTCTCAAGGAGCAAATTTGGAGGCAAATTTTAGGGATATTAATGGGCGGTCTCCAATTTCAAGGGAGGAAATTCCGCTTCCCATTACTTATTATGGTGGAGAATACGGGAAATGTGAAGGAATATTTACCTTTCCAATCATGGTTACTAGTGCCATAAAAAATACAAGATTCCTCCACTAATTGAGGAGTTCCCCAAAAGTATTGAATAGGGATGAAGATGTTGTGACTTTGAGGAAGGTGTTTTGTGGGCTGAATTTTGTTCATATTTCTCGTTTTTTGAATAGACAAGATGTTTTATTGGCCAAGCATGTAATTTATAATCGCTTATCTTTGGGATTTTAAATGTGGCGTGTAGTCAGTACTTTTCTGATGTAATCCTGAATGATCCCGTTTCTTACTAAAAAAATATATACGAATACTAATTCCGTGGGATTCTATGCCTTTTGTTCTATTTTATTAAATTAACAATTTTTAAAAATAAAAATATAAAAATAGATCAAGTAGAAACATAGATTCAAATTCAACGACAAAAAATGTATTTAACTAGTACACCAAAAATGTATTTACCTAATATATTAACTACATCACTTATTCAAGTAAATAATTTAAATTCAGCATTTAAATTGATGAAATCGAAAATTGAAAGTTAAAATCACTCATAACTGTTAAAATGTTTGCATTTTTCTGTGGCAAGAAAGATTTTTTTTCTCTAGTTTTAGCACCTCTATTTTGTTTGTCTTTTCAATTTTTAGTTAGAATAATTAAGTTAAATATATATATATATATATATATTTTTTTTTAAACTTAAACTAAGAAAAATATTAATTCTAAATTTATGAATTTACCCTTAATTATAGTTAAGATTAAATATGTATGTATTATTGTTCCTAATCCTTGAACGTTTTTTAACTTTATTCTCTAAATAGTTTAAAAAGTTTCTATTTACTCTTATATTTTAATATTTTTCTATTATATCGTACCATTTTTGTCGATAAATGTTAAAGTTGGCCAATGATAATAGATTGCATAGTGTGATGATGTTTAGTGGGTGTTAATAAAAATTTAGAGGGAAAAATCAGATCATCTAAGAGATGAAAGTTGATAATTTCTCCAAATTTCAAAGAAGTCAGACAAAAATTTCAACTTGTCCTCTTAAGTTTGTCGAATTTATCGTCTAAATTTCTACAAACTCAGTATGATGACATAAGTTCATCATCAGAAAATTTACTAGTTAGGAATGAAAATTGAGTATAATGGAAGAACGTTAAAATATAAGGAACTAAATTAAAACTTTTAAACATTAGAGACTAAATTGAAAAACATACCATATTACCAACACACTACGGATTAAAATATATATTTAACCTTTAATTAATAATAAAATTTATTTAAGAAGTTTTTTTTTTTTGATTTTTTGGAATGCTGTATGGCTTACACTAGGAGACAAATAGGGCTCGTGGCCTAGGTTGAGCAATGCTGTGCCCAGCACAGGGCTTGAACTTGAGTCATCAAGGTTAGTGGTACCTCAAGTGATAAAAAGCCCTAGCGCAATTGTTTATAAGGTCCCTTAATAGAATTTGAACTCTTACAAAACCGAATATTAAAACCCAAAATTGAACTTGTATCGACCCAAAAAATTGCTAAAGCGAATTACTTGATGATCAATATCAAGAGTAGAGAAAACTTGTTTTTAACTCAAGATTTGAACAACTCCACAAGATAGCTTGATCAAAACTATTTGAATGATTCTAGCATGCAAATCTAACTCTCCAGAATTACAAAGAAAAATAAGATCTAGGCTTCTGAAGCAAAATGCAACTTTCATTCAATCACAAAATTCAGAATTTTCAAGAGAACAAGCTAGGCTATATACAACCTCCTAAACAACCTTAAAAGTAACTATTGAAAAGTTGTAACTCCCAATCATATGATTGTCATTAGCCAGCAACCACTAGCTAAAAATGTAACTTAAAAAGCTTAAATGAAATGTCTAAAAACTTAAAATACAATGAAAAGACTTTTGGACCCGATAATTAAAGTCTTGGTTAGGTTTCAAAGTCTTTGTAACCTCCTAATAGTATATAAAGTTTTACTTAACTAGTTTGAAGTAGTTTAAGTGTAGTTCCATTAATTGATGGCCGACTTGCACTAAATAAAGTTTGAGATGCACTTGTTCATTTAATGCAACTTGAGTTTATTAAATGCAACTTGAGTTAAATTTTACTTCAAATTCTATCTCTTTTAAATGGTCCTAAAGTTTATTTAATGTAACGTCTCCCTTAAGTTCTACTTGAAAGTTGTTGAGTTGAAAATTAAGCTCCTATCTCTCTTGATCATCTCTTAAAAGTTTTAACTTAATTTTTATGAATTAGGCAAGCTTAGTTCCAAGTTAGGTTGTTCTAGTTTTAAAAGTTTCAATTTAGTTGATATAATTTAACCTCATCCATCATTCCTACCCAGAAAACCCTCTCATTTTTTGTTATTTCTTATTCAATCATAATCTTAATACGATGGACTAACACAATCAACTAAATACAAACCAGCTTTGATCATGTAACTATAGATGTGAAACCAGATGATTTGTAAGATCTGACTTAATTAAAAAAAAAAAAGGACTAATTTTTGAACTTCTTAAAATCTTAGGTATCAAATTGAAAAATTCATAGGGATCCAAGGGTAATTTAGCATTTATTTATTTATGTCTTCCAATAATCACAAGTTAATTCATATAAAAATGAACTTAAAAAATGTGGATAAACGGGAAAAGTTTAAATAACAACTAAATTTCAAACTCTTCCACGTCAACTTTCTATTCAAAATATCAACATATCTTTGATCAAAAGGATGTTCTCAAACATTTAAGAATACTGATCTCCACCTCTTCTCCCCTCTCAATGTAACTTCAAAAATAAAACATACCGCCAACACGAGTGTAGTTCATCAACCAAGACATTTTATTATTCATTCTCTAAAGTTTGGAAGTTTAATCTCATTATTTTGTTGTACTAATGAAAAACAAATAAAAATAAGATACCTGCACCAAATACAGTCTACGATAAATAATTTGTTTTTTTAGAATAACTAAAATTATCATCTCTAACATAACAATATCATATTTAAAAAAATCAATAGATTTGGTTGAAAAATACACCGGACTACTTTCATTGAAATGGTGATTTAATCGTCCATTAACTTTAGTATCAATTGAAATTTATAACGATTTGTTAAAGCGAGGATGGCTCAGCGGTAATTGATATATATTTCCAACCAAGAGGTTGTGAGTTCGATTCCATACAGAGAGAGAATCTTCGGAAAGTTTTAGTAAAAAAATTCTAATTATGATTCCATAAAATTTCTGGTAAACAGGGCCTTAGTATACTAAGGTATATATAAAAGTTTTTGGCAACTTAACAAGATTTCTTAGAATAGATCAGACTAAATTGTTAAAGAATGACTACTAAATTATTAAAAATTAAAACTCACATGAACTGAATTATTAAACAATTTAAATTAAAGGACTACACTGATGCTTAAATTAGAATCGGAGGTTGAAGAATGATGTAGTTTTAGAGTAGGATTTTGTGTGTACCTCTAGGGTTGAGCTTCACCCTCTATTGAAGTCCAATCCTAATATCTTCAAGAAACCTAATTACCTGGGCTTCAGATGTAGCATCGTCGTGGGCAAGATATTGGGAGAAAGGATGATCGGCCCCTTACTGATCTTCACCGAGCGCGAGTGCAGGACCCATCCGGCAGCCGAACCTGGGGCTCGGGTCTCGATTAGCCAGGTCCTATGCTATCGTTATATATGGTCCATTGGGCTTCTAGATTTGAGTTTCCCTTCTTCTTTCTTCTATTACTAGTAAGGACTTGGTCATATCCTGGGCTTGGTCATGCCTTGGACTTGGTTGGATCTTAGACATGTGGTGCTATTCGTTAGTTGGGTCTTTGAGTCTCTTTTTGCCACTACAAAAGTTAACGTTTTTCCTGACACTAAAAAACGTCGGGAAAAACCTTAAAAATAGTCAAGGTAATCTTTCCTGACTAAAAAGAGGCGTCGGGGAAAGTGCATCGAGAAAGGACATTCTTGACTATTTTTGCAAAACAGTCGGGAAAGGAACCATTCTCGAATTTCCTCCCTGCCTGTAGGCTAGTATTTTATTTGTCTGGTCCAGCTTTATTCTTCCCATAACAGATAAAATATAAAAACTAACAAAGAATCACCACATGATATTAATATTAATAATTTTTTAACTTTTAAAATTGGTGACATGTTAAATTATTAATCTAAATACTTGTTATGAGTTTTTATTTTTTGTAATTATTTTCAGGAATATTTCCATTAACATTTATCTATTTATATCTTCTCCTGATCATGAGTTATTATTTCATATAAAAATGAACTTAAAAATGTAAAAAAAAAAAAAAAAACAAGAAAAGTGATATGAACCAGGATGTTATAGTCTTGCCTCCAAGACCAATCACACCCGTTCCAAAGCAAAAACTATAACTAGCCTTCAACTCTCATATTGGAAGATAAAGTGAGAGATAAATTTGGACACATTTCTCGTTAACTCAATAAATACTTACAGAAACAATGTGTTTAAATAGATAAAAAGATGTGTCACGAATATAGTGTGACAAAAATAACATAAAACAGAAAGTAACCAATTAAACAATAATTAGTTCATCTGTTAAAATCTAATTAACCAACTAAACAAGAATTGGTTCATCTCTTAAAATCTGATACTCCCTCTCAAGATGGGCGATAAATATCAATCAAACCCATATTGGACAGTCAAGAATGTAAACTGGGAGCAGACAATGGCTTAGTGAACACATCAGTCAACTGGGCAGCTGAACGAATGGGAAGGAGGTGAAGAAAACCGGTCTGAACTTGATCACGAACAAAATGACAGTCTAATTCAATATGCTTTATGTTCGTTCATGAAAGATAGGATTCGAAGCAATGTGAATGGCGGCCTGATTATCACAGAATAACACAGCAGGCGGTGTAAGAAAAAACTTGTAAATCAGAAAGCAAGTTAACAAGACAAACAAATTCACATGTGACAGTAGCCATAGCTCGATATTCGGACTCAGTACTGGATTGAGAAATTGTGGCTGTTTGCTTCTTAGACTTCCAGGAGTGATTTCCCTTGTTCATAAGGGTAAAAATAAGCTAAATATGTGCTGTTTTCTAATGTTTTAAACTCGGAAACCGTATTTGTAGCTTATTATAGTATCCAAAACCTTTCATTTTAAGTTATCTTAGGTTATACATGCACATAGGACGTTTTTACGTCATTTAGAGTTGATTTCTATCGGAAATTACACTTTTGTGCAGAAAAATTCCAAGCTAGGCGCTTGGTGCCTTCCCCAATCCCGAGATTGCCCTTAATGTAAAACACACGTTTTGGTGTGATTTGAAGCCTTCCCAAGGCCACGTGTCTTCCATGCATTGAAGGTTGTCAATTCAACAACCAACCAAAAGGTGTTTGAAATGGATGGCTCTCTACAAAGCTCTCAACTTTCTAACCACCTTGAAGTCCCTATAAATTCAGCAGCCCATTCTCTTCATTGATCAATCCCGGAGTGATCATTTTAGCTTTAGACATTCATTCTCAGCTTATTTACGTTTTCTCTTTTAGTCTTTGAGTTGTTATTGTTTTAAACCTTGTTTATTTCTAGTTCACCATTTATTTCTAGCTTGTTAGTCTTGAATTGTAAGCTTTAATCTTGTTTAATTAAAATTACACCAAGTTCTTTGTACTCATCTCTCTCTCTTCTTCATTACGAAGTTGTAATCACTCAACCTTGAGGAATCGACTGAGTACTGCTCCCAAATCTTGAAAGAGAATGGGTTAGGGTCATTCGGGTTACAACTCCACCATTTCCAGCTTGTTTTAATTCTACTCATCTTTTAATCATGTCTTTTACTTCCATTAACGTTCAGTTCTGTTTTTCCTTTATTAGCATGAGCTAAATTTATTTTTCCCAAGCCCAGTTATGGATAGTTAGTTAAAGTTTTTAAAATCCAACAAGGCAAAAGACGTTTTTTCTCCCATTTATCACTTAAAGTTGTTTCCATAAGTTGAAACTTGATTTGACCAATTAATATTTTAACCAAGCATCAATACTGAAAGGGTTGATACGTTTTCACAATTTACTGATTTAACTTCAGAGAGAAATACTTTAGACATAAAGATTTCGTTTGGGTAGCCTAGACATAGGACCTCCACCTAAGGTTACAGTTGATTTTTACTAAATTAAGTTCTTTTTTCTAATAGACATATTAGGAATGAACTTAAACCTTCAAAATCACTTAGATATAAGAAGATGACGAAGTAAAACCAAAGAAAATTTATGAGAGGCGCTTGGCGCCTAGTTGGAAAAAGTTTGTGTATTTTTAGCTAATTTGAAGTAATCGGGTTGGGTTTATTGCATTGAGTTTTTAAATATCAAAACCAACATTATCCTTATTATTTGTTATCCCAAATTCAATTACAAAGTCACCGATCATTAACATTCCCTATAAAAAGACTTCATTTGTCCCTGAGGATCGATACTCGGAATACTTGTTCCGTTTTACTACTTGTGATGGGTGTACACTTGCGCTCTCATTTATTTTGAATCCAAAATCCCAAACAAGGAGGTTAAAGAATTTCCTAATAAGATACAAAAATCGGTTGTAGAACACCTCGTGTCATGACAAGAACCCCAACCGGCATATGAAAAAGCACGTAATTGAAAAGAGTCTGAAGGGGAGAACAAAACACCCTTCCTTGGAGCTCCTTAGCTTATATACTGAAAGAAGATGATGAACAGCTTTTAAGTGAGAGGTAGTTGGCCGAGAAATAAACTGGCTTAGCTTATGGAACGCATAAGTGATATCGGGCCTGGAAATAGTCAAATACAAGAGACGACCAATAAGGCGTCGATACACAGTTAGATCCTTAAGAGGATCTCCATCGCAAGTTTAAGGTTGGGAACCATTGGTACAGAAATTGGTTTACAACCAAGGAGTTCAGCCTCTTCCAAAAGACTCAAAGCATAGTGTCTCTTTGATAAACAAATGTCAATAGAATTTCTTGCGATCTCAAGTCCAAGAAAAAACTTGAGAGAATCAAGATCCTTGATAAGAACTAACTGTAATGCTTTATTATCAGAAAGATTAGCATCAGTGAGGATAATATCATCAACATAAACCAACAAAACTATAAAAGAGTTTCCAAAACCCCGAACAAACCATGAATAGTCCGATTTAGATTGCTGAAAACCTATAAGCAAAAGAGCAGCAGAAAATTTGGAAAACCATTGCCTCGAGTCTTGCTTAAGACTATATATGGAATTATTCAGACGACAAACTAATCGCTCCCGCTAGCGACAAGAACGTTGAGGAACAATATATCCAAGATGAAGATCCATATATACTTATTCAAAAAGCTCACCATGCAAAAATGCATTATTAACGTCAAGTTGAACTAAAGGCCATGACTTCGAAGCAGCCAAAGAAAGTAACACCTTGATAGTGACCTTTTAGCAATGGGAGAGAATGTCTCAATGTAATCCAAACCCTTTTTGTTGTGTATATCCTTTCACAACTAAATGGGCCTTATAAACGCTCAACGGTGCCGTCCAACTTAAATTTGACCTTGTAGATCCATCGACAACCAACAATACGATGGTTGGGAGGTAGAGGACCGTCCAAGTATTATTAACTTCCATAGCATGTAGTTCAGCAGCCATATATAACATCCTTCCAGTGTTGATATGCCACTGATTGAGGATAATATTGAGGTTCATAGGTGGCCGATACATTCAAAACCAATCGAGAATGAGAAGGTGATAGCCTAGAATAATTAACCTACTGCTGGAAATGATGTTTAGTGAAACTACGTGCAGGCATAGACTGGTTTAATAAGGCACAATGGTAATCTTGAAGATATGAAAGAGCCCGGGTACTTCTAGATAGAAGAAGAATAGTTGGAGCAGAAACATGATCACCATTGTCATCCTGTATAGAATCAGGATTGGTATTTGTAGGAAGAGGACTGTGATCATGCCGAATATTAGCCAAGTCATTTGAATTAAGAGAAGAATTACCAAGCTTAACTGGTGTAGAAGAACTACTAGAAGCATGAGCAATAGAAGAGGCAGCTGAAGCAAAATTAGAATGCTCATTAATAGGATCAATGACTGGTGATGCAGTAGGTATAGTTGGAAAAACTGGCGGAAGCAAATCAAACTGAAAATCAGCAACTTGTGGCAAAACAAGCTGTGGACAGGTATCAGGCTCTGTAGTAATGGATGAATCACCTAAAAAAGGAAACACCCCTTCATTAAACACAACATCCCTTGATATAAAGAACACTCGTTGTTGGATATCATATAATTTGTAACCCTTCATTTCTTGTGGGCAACCAAGAAAGACTAAAGGACGAGCCCTAGGTGTAAATTTGGTTCTATGTGAAGGCAAGGTGCATAACATAGAGAGCCAAATACTCTGAAAAGATGGTAATCAGTGTCGCAAACGTCATCATATGAACCGACAAGCATGAGAACACAAGGACTCGAACTTGAGCCTTGAGTATTACATGAAAGCTTGAACTTGTAATATGAATGTCAATATCCAAAACTTTTGCCACTACGTCCTACCTTAACATATGAACTAAGTGTCTTCTTAAACTAAAAAAATTTATCTTCAAAATTTATTTTTTAAAAAAACAACAACAAAAATTTTTTTATTTGAGGCATTTGAAATTCGTTTTAAAAAAGAATCTCCTATTTAAAATCAAATTTATTCAAAAAAAAATCTTATTCATTTTTTTTAAATGCAAAAAATAAAAATGATTTTCTTTTAAATCTTTTATTTACTTTTAAGTCGGAAACTATTTTATTTAGAAGTTAAATAATATAAAAATCGACCTTTCACATAGTAGGTATAAAATACACGTCCCACCAAAATACCAAAAAAAAAAGAAGGGGTTAGGGAATATTAAAAATATATATATTTCAAATTTTTAATAACTGAAGTCTAATTTAAATTGACTTTATGAAATCTCAGTTCGTGGGTAAACCTCTTGACAATCCACCATTTAGGGGTGTTCAAAAAATCCGACAATCCGACAAACCCGACCCAACCAGGGTTGGGTTGGGTTCAATTAAACCTCGGTTTGGGTTGGGTTGGAAAATTCCCAACCCGACCGGGTTGGGTCGGGTCTCGGGTTAGCCCTTTAAAAATTCGGGTTGACCCAACCCAACCCGAATTAGACTT
>NW_019104597.1:258375-325136 GCF_001995035.1 Momordica charantia
AACCCACTTCTTGAATGGATATGAATATGTAGAAATAAAGTTTTTTTTTACCTCTCTTTTTATAAGTGCTTGTTCAACAAAATATATATATGAAATTACACTTTTATCCCTCTTTTTTTTTATTCATCTCAGTTTTATGTCTTATTGGAGAAGCTTTTAGATATCGATGTAGATGAAAATATCGAGGTCTCAATTTCATGAGAGTGTCGATGTAAATGTTGATAAAATGTCTATGTCAATCGAAAAAATTCATAACATATATTTAAATTATCAAATAAATATTTTGCCTTCTTTTAAATAAGTTACAAACTATCAGTATTGATATTATGTCCATATTAGTTATATTTTGTTGATATTTTCTATATTTCGTCATTTTTGGTCATCTCAATGTCGAATTTATTAATATACGGAGATATCTATGAAAATGACATAAATATCCTAATTAAATTTATTTTGATTTGGTTTAGTTGGTTTTGAAAGTCAATAAAGATAGAATGGATTGATTTGATTCAAATCGAGGAAAAGAAAAACAATGGATTTGACCATTTTGATTTGCACATATATATAAGAATGAAATAGTTATGATTAATTATTTGAACTATATTGATAGGATTAAGCTTAGGAGTTTTTCAAGAAAATTGAAACTGTGTTTGTGTTTCTTTGATTAATAGAATTAATTGAAAATATATTTGGGTAATTATTGTTTTTTTTTTCCTTCGTCTATTTTCACAAGAAGTTGCTATTTTTCCTTGAGGAGCTTAATAAAATTAACTTAAAATACTAATTTAGTCCCTATATTTTTAAAATATTTCTTTTTGGTTTCTATATTATACTTTTAACTTCGAATATTTTAGTTCTTGTATTCTGAAAATGTTCATTTTGGTCTCTCTACTATTAAAAAGTGACCATTCTGGTCCCTTAATTTTTTCTTAATTTTTTTTTCTATCACAATTTCAACACGACAATAGAATCAATATATTTCTTAAAATGTAAACGTTACTATATACTAAATAGTTTTCATTATGAGTAAACTTGTATTACAATTTTGAAAAGATGGACTAAAATGACTACTTTTTAGGAGTACAAAGAAGAAACATGAACTAAAATGAACCAAAGTTAAAATTGTATTGACCAAAAAGAACATTTTCAAAGCACGGGAACTAAAATAAACCAAGACTAAAACTACATGGATCAAAATAATATTTTAACCTAAAATTAACTTTACTTCAACCACAAATCGTCAAACGACTCCTTGTAAAAGTGAGATATCATCTACTCATCGCTTAAGGTAGCAAGTGAGGCAATGGCGCAAGACCTTCAATTCTACGAAACCTCATATTTTATTATAATATATACACTATAATATTGTTATTTATTTATTAATTTAAAATATAAAATTAATATCTTTTCCATAAAATTTTTCTTATAATATTAAAAATACAAATTAATAATATATATAATTCTCTTGGTAAAAAAAATATTCCATTAAATACAAGTTTAGAAAACCCGTAATTAATTCTAAATAAAACGCCCAATAAATTCTTCTCAAGTTTAATTTACTACCTATCAAATTTTTTTACATTTTTCTTTCACAATTAAAACATTTCAAATTTCCTTAAAAACTCGAACATTAATTTAATCTCTCCAAACTTTCTACATTTGATATTTTTCCTCATATTGTTTATTTTATTTTATTTTTTATGGTTAAAACCTTTCAAATTTTAACCTAACTTCCTCTCTCTCTCAACTTTTCATCTGTGGGTGGCATCCCAAAAGAAAAATCAAATCGATCTCGATTAATTGTTTCTTTCAGTAGGAAAAATACTGAAAAAGGGAAAGAATAATTGAATGTAGTGTTTATTTATAAGCAAAGAGACCATATATTTTAAGGAATGGTCGTTTTCATATAGATGGAAAGTAGGAGTAAGATTGCTTGGGAAATGGGCTACAAAGGCTACAACTATATCTTTCTAAAGAGCTTCATCAAATCAATGTCACTGTGCTTCACCCTTCCCCATCAAGATACATCATACTTTTTAGAGGGGGAAATTTTGATAAAAGCATATTTTGCTTGAGCTTGGAAGAAAAAAAATGAGGGTTTGTCGGGTTTGAAAATTTGAACCATAGTGGTCGAGCAATTTGTAAAAGGTAAGATTATTATTGTGCAGATTTATGATACACATTAGACTCATTATTTATATGTTTTTAACGAAACATTTAATTAGGGATTTAAGGCGTGTTTGGGGAAGAGAATACCCTGGACACGTGGAGGACCCCTATTGGTGCTCCAAGATGACTCATGAGTCATGTCCAGCTCGGACGGCCGAGATTACCACCACTGGCGTTGACAGATGCTAAGTATGAGAGCCGAGGTGAACCTGGCCGAGGTCCAACCTACCGGGAAGTTCGGTGGGGGCCGATGTGAGCTACTGTCAGCGGCGTGATTATCGGGTATAACCGTCGGTCCCGAGATTACCGGGTGTAACCGACGGTCGCGAGATTACCGGGACTACCACCCATAAGTAGAGGACTTCACTCCACGATCAGGTACGATGATTTCTGACCTCGAACTAAACTGGGAATCCGACCAATACTGACTTGATCGTCGGAGTGCTCACCTTTTTGTGCAGGTCCGCCCAAGTATTCAGGTCGGTCCGGAGGCGAGTTCGAGTTGCAATCTGAAATACACTGTTGTGCATATCCTTGCATAAACAAGGCGTGTTTGGTATGTCTTTTGAAAAATATGGGAGTGCTTTTATTTATATATATATATATATATATATATATATATATTTATTTATTTATTTATTTAATAATGAAAATTCATTTAAAACACTCAAGATGTCTTAAGGGCTACATCACGAGAAACATCAGCTTCCACCAACATGTGAAGTCAGATGGAAAAACCTGACAATCGAAGAGAATAATGATTCAGATTCAAAGAGGCTTTAGCAAGGGCATGCACAGGCTCATTTTCCTCACAAAGAACATGAAGAAACTGAATTTCTTGAAGAGGTGCCGCCAGTCATCAACCCAGGAAGCCAAGTTGTTGTGGAGAACGACCTCGCTAGTGATCAAATTGACGGCTTCTAAGGAATCAGACTCCGCCACAACTTTGGGGAACCCCATCCGTGAAGCCAGGCGAATACCCTCTCAAATTGCCAAAATCGGACTGAAGAAAGTATGAGAAGAGAAGAGTGCCGCCTAAATCATATTATTCTCATCCGTAATTTAAATCCTTACCCCTGATCTTCTTTCGATTTGACCGTAGGCAGCGTTCGAATTGATCTTCACAAAATCCCTTGGGGGAGGGGTCCAATTTTGGTCATGAGATGAGGGACTTTTGAGCTTCTCCCTATCTTGTTGTTGTTTTCTTAGAAATTCTTCCAAATAAGCAACAATCCAAGATTCTTTCTCATTAATATCAGAGAGACCATTTTTAAATCTGTAGGAGTTGCAATCGTTCCATAATGCCCAACAAATAATATCATCCAAATTTAAGTCCTTTGGAGAAAGAGAAGCCATCATCGCCAACTAGCGATCTACAAAACTGCCGTTGAAATGATTCCCGAGGGCTGCTTCAGGGAAAAGTAGTTTCCATATTTTAGTATTTCTTTTACATCCCGCCATAGCATGATTGACAGATTCCTCCTAGTGCAACAGATAGGACAAATAGAAGAAACTTCCATGCCCATGTGTCTCAAATTGACCATCACTGGAATAATATTTTGAACTACTTTCCAATGGAAGATTTTAATCTTTGGAGGGAGATCGATTTTCCAAAACTCTTTCCACCACCTCTCCTTGTAATCATCACTAGGGCTATTAGCTAGGATACGGTCTTACGGTCTTTCATTGCAAGCTTATAGTCACTCTTGACAGTGTAAACTCCATGCCTCTGATAATGTCAAATCCACCTATCCAAGCCTCCGAAACCACTAATAGGAATGCTAGATATCTGTTCAACATCCTCTTCTCCAACCAAATCCACCAGCTTGGGAATATTCCAGCTCCTACGGGTGGTAATAAATAGGGGTGTTCATGGGTTAGGTCGGGTCGGGTTATGAGGTTTTTTAGGACCAATAAAAAATTTTGGTCGATAAGCTCTTTTACCCGACAGAACCGAAGTGAGTGGGCAACCCAACCCAACCCAACCCTTATATCTTCAAGGTTGGGTCGGGTTAGGTTGTCAGGTTGTGTAAGATCTAAGAGAGATGAGAGGGAGAAGTGAAAATCTCATATTTGGCGGAGAAAATTGAAAATAACAAAAGAATCTCAGATTTGTTGAAGGATTGTTCCACATTTGTGAAGATGGTTCCCTTATTTGCCTTTTTGTGTTGCTTATTGTCTAAAGACAGAGACAAAAATGGGGAAAAGGGGTACAAAATTTTTTCTCAGATCCCAAAACGAAACCGAAAAAAACGTAAATGTTCCTCTTTTTTTCGATTAATATGTCTTTCTTTAGATCCCAAAACAAAATCCAAAAATTGCCCAGTTGTTCTTCTTTCAATAATTCGCTTTAGATCTTGAACAATTTTCCTTTCGATCGTTAATAATCTTTGTCGTCGTCTTAGATCTTGAATGGCTTTCCTTTTGATCATTAATCTTCATCGTTGTCTTAGATCTTTAATCACTTCAAATCTTCGATTGTTCCTAGATCATTCGTGAATATCGTTACAGATCTTCAATATTTTCCTTCGATTGTTTATAAATGGTTGTAGAGAAAGATCACACAAGGATTTTTTTGGAGAAACGGGAGTTGATAGAGAGGATGAGATGTGAGGGAGATTCGGAGGAGATGAGAGGGAGAGTTGGAGGAGATAAAAACCTAGAGAAAGAAGGAGAGTTGGACTGCTGTTGGTACGGTTTAGAACCCTTTGTGCAAGTGTACATGACCGTTGTAGCAAGTGATAAAAAGATCGACCCAATGTAGCAATCTAGCCTTAGCTAATTTATATGAAATTGTAAAGGCTAGATTGCTTACACAACAACGTAGCAATCTAGTCTTTACAATTTCATAAACCCTAGCTGTCGCAACGTCGACGCGGAGCGGCCGACGTCATCCCCTGAAGGGTCTCTTTCGAGATAAGGGTTTGGAGTCGCCACCAATCATCTACGAGGTGTGATTGGTCACCTAAAAATAAAGACAAGGTCTGCGAAAACAGATTGTTGGTTCGGGAGTCGACTGAGCATAGGAAAGGTGTTAGCACCCTACAACACCCATTCGAAAACGGTACCACATTTTGTCAAAAATTATCCTATTATGTTATTTGGTCCAAAAAAATATACTTTTTTTATTTTAAATGTTTCATATTATATTAATTCACATTTTATTATAAGATATGAATTAATAGATATGAGTGGCACGAAAGCCATTAGAAAAATTTTGACAACTCGAGAATATTGGAAGGTTCCAATTCCCGTCATTGGAGTTTTTGAAATAATTATTTAGCAAAAAAAAATAATAATAATAAATAAATAAATAAATAAAATAATTTTAATTTTATGAAACATTAAGACTTGAACTTGCGACATGAATGTTGATACTAAAACGTCACACCAATGTGCCACCACTTTGAGATATAAGCTATGCTCTTTTTTACAATACATATTTTGTATTTTTGAATTTTGTTTAAAAAAAAGAAAAAAAACGCTAAATGAAATCTTTTATTTAAAATAATTATTTAGTAAAAACAACGATAAAATGAAGCATTCAAAGACTCGAACTTGGGTCATGTACATTGAAAAACAAATATCTTACCATTATGCCAACATCTTAAGATGTAAATATCATATTCTTTTACACAAACAAAAGTTTTAATTTATTTTTTTAAACTAAAAAAAAACTACGATATTTATTTCGAAATTAACAAAATTATTTAAAAGAAAGAAGAAAAAAATTTATTTAAAAACAAAGTCAAATTTACTTTAACAAAACTTATTTGCTAAAAAACTGATTTTTTTATTAAGATTTTTTCAAAACCATAACCACCAAACCATTAAAAGAATTTTAAATGAGATTTTATTCTAAAATACTCTGTTTTTATCTCCTCTTTTAAAATCCTGCAGCAGAAGATTCTTTTTCAATTAAAAAATAAAACAAAGGTAACACAAAAAATATAAATCTTGTAAAAAAAATCATTTTAAATAAAAACTACATTTTAAATAAAAAGAATCCAAATTTAAACTTTGAATCCAAATTTAAAAGAATCCAAATTTTTTTTAAACAAGATTTATTATATAAAACTCCTATTTTTTTAACGTATTTTAACCAAAATTTTAAAGTAAAATATTTTATTAAAATAAAATTAAGTTTATATTTATTTCATTTAAAAAGCTCTTCTTTATTAGAAAAAGAAAACCTTTTATTTTAAAACAAATTTTAAAATATCAAAATCTTTATTTTATTTTCAAAAACTTATTTAAATTAATTTAGAAGATTTTTTTTATCTTAAAAAAAATTCCTTACTAAAAGCATTTTCTTTTAAAAAAAAGTAAAAAAAAAAACTTTTTCTTAAAAGAAAACATTTAAAAAAAATCTTTTGATAGAAACAAAAGAATCTGTTTCAAATCAAAAGCATGATTTTCAAAGCCAATTTTTCCTTATTTAAAAAAAAAATCTTTCCAACGTATTTGATAGTTAAGTAAAACGCACTAGTGGGAAGGAGATGGTCGGAGTGCCAGCGGGCTTGGAAGAAGCTGTGAAGAAGGTTGTTACTGCTGTCGTTCATGCCGTTCCCTTGCGTCGTTGGAAGTCGTGGGTATGAAGGAGAAAAGTGGTGATGGTGGGATAAGAGAGATGGAGAGAAGAAGATACGGTGATCAGTCCCCCACTCTCCTCTATGCACTGTCCCTTGTAAAAAAAAATAACTCCCCTATGCACTGTCCCTTAAATACATAAAAAAAAATAACTGTAAAAGAAGAAGAGTCAAAAGAAGAGAGAAAGAAGAAGGGAAGGATGACACGCGTTAGGTTATGACGAAGGAAAAACGGGAGGAAAAACCAAATCTTTTTTTAACCAAAACAAAATCTATTTTTTAATTAAAAAAAAACCTTTATTTAAAACAAAATTCTTTATTTAAAATCAAATCTTTCTATTTCTTTTATTTTAATAATAAATCAAATTCTTTAAAATAAAATCTATTTTTTTAATTTAATTTTAACTTTAGCTTATAACCAATAATAAAGGAATCTTATAGTATTTTAAACCAAAATAATCAAAATAAAACTTAATAAAACAAAAATTAAATAGTAAAAATTAAAATTAAAATGAAGTCGGACCAAATACGGTGTCTACAGCAGGTGTCTTTATTTGTCACCTAGTTTTGAAAAATGGCCAAATGATTCTTCATAATTAAAAATATCCATTTATATTTTTCTAACTAGTTTGCAGGTTTGATTTTGACACTTTTACCCTTTATATTTAGTTTTTAATTATTTTTAAAAACAAAATATCTTCAACTCCTATTATTCTCCTACATTTTATCTCCTTGATTCTAGTTTTCTTTTTTTTACAACAACTATTGTTATAAACTTAATATTTGTTATAAACTTAATAGGTAGACACATAACTAACCAAATTTAACGAGACATCGCATCGTGAAAGACGACCAGAGAGTAAGGGAGACGATCATAGAGACAAGGCGATGTGACAAATTAACGGAATCGAGCGAGGGAACAATTGTGCAATGTGGTGGGTGATAGGGTGGGATTGCAAGGAGAGAAAGGCAATTTCTACAAATTGATTTTGGTTTGAGGTATAGTGTTTTATTAATTGTTCACAAAATACAGCTTATTTCTTCACATTATTTTTTTTCTTTTATTCACCGTATTTTTTCACCTGTTACTGTTCTTGTTCCTGTGTTCACCTTAATCATTCGTATTTGTTCATGTGTTCACCTTATCGTTTTTGTTCTGTGTTTACCTTCATCGTATTTCTTACTGTGTTCACCTTCGTCGTATTTGTTCTTGTGTTCACCTTCGTCGTATTTGTTGTTCACCTTTGTCGTATTTGTTGTTTACCTTCGTCGTATTTGTTGCTATGTTCATCGTGTTCATCTTCATCGTATTTGTTRCTATGTTCACCTTCGTGTTCATCGTGTTCACCTTCGTCGTATTTGTTGCTATGTTCACCTTCGTCGTATTTTGTTGCTGGCATTTGTTCCACTCTGTTCACCTTCATCGTATCGTATTTGTTCCATTTGATCTTTTAAGTATAATTTTCAATAATGATTTTCTTGTTTAAATTTTGTTTTAGATTTTACTTTAATGAATATTTTACCTGGTATAAAATTGGTTAGAAAAATATTTCAAATAGAAAAAATAGGCAGGATTCTCCTATAAAATAGGAAAAATAATATATTCATTCTAAAACCATTCTAAAACCATTGAATGTAGATCCATTGATCAAAGAATTCGATTTAATTAGAGATAGATTATTATCAAAATAAAAGATTACAAGCTTAGTAAGATTTTATTTTCATCTCCTAAATATCTCCAGATTTCATTTTCCCCTTTCTTATGCTCTATAAGCTCCTCTCGAAAATCTCCCTCATTCTCAGCCTATCGTCGACACAGCTTCCTCTTCCTCCTCCTCTTCAAGCAAGCAAAAATCAGAAAATGATTTTTCAAAGATTTTAGCTGAGCATAATTCAGCCGAATCCCATCTAGCTAAGGTTGAATATCGCCTCAAAAATTGGTCTATCCCCAAGATAGATCCAAAACAGGTATACAAGATAAATACCTTCAATTTCTCCCAGCAGGATGTTATCATCATCACCGAGGAGAACGTAGCCATGAAGGATGAATTCACAGAGATCACCCTTCTACCTGAAGAAACCCTCTTCAGAGTCAGGAACAAATTCAAATACCTCCATATTGGATGCGTTCAAGTGGCTTTAAAGCCTCTCTTTAGAGAAGGCTTAGATGTCCCAATTTATCTCGCCCTTCGGGATAAGAGACATCTCAACTTCACTCCCTCTCTACTAGGGATCGTCAAATCAAATCTGGTACAAGGACCAGTTTATTTCAACTGCAAAGCGGGTCTTACTGTCTCTCTTCAAGATAAGAATATCATGGACGTTCTATGTCTAGACATTCATTCTGAAGGATTGGAGCTCAAAGACGGTTCTCTCCCGTTTGCTGTTTCATATTGCATCTATTACAAACTGATGCATACCAACCTTTCTCCAAAAGCACTTGGTGTCTCTCCAAAAGGTTACACCATGTTAATGGAAGTCAATCTCGAAAAATCTTCGATGACCATTCCGAAGACGCTTCGATGAGATGAAATCTCTAGAAACACTATCTGGAGACTTCAAGGAGTATCAGCCCCTAATAGAAGGACTAATACAGAGGCATCAATCACCGAATTTCCAGATGGAAATGTCGAAGTACAATTCAATTCTGAGGCAAGATATCCCAGAATTAGAATAGTCATGAGCAGCCATCCTAGCGTATCTTCAGATGCAAGGTCGGTAAGCACTATTAATAGATCTTTTAAAAGATATGAATCCATGCGAGCGTCAGTAGATTTCACTCATCCGATCYCTGACGTTCATTATGAAGAAGGATCACTCTCTCCAACTCAATCCGACATGGAAAGGAGAACTGAATCCGCCTTCAATCAAATAAACGTGATCTCAAAACCTGAGAAACGTTATGAAGAACTATACAGCAAATACATCGATATGTGGATTGCTGCACCAAAAGAAACAAGGAAACCCATCATGACTATTGGCGATTTCACTGCAAAAATACAAGAACGAGAGCTAGCTAAAAACGAAGCTCTAGTCAAACAGCTCCGAGCCCAAGGACAGGTAGCAGTCATTAAAAATGGCACTCTTTGGGTCACAGCAAGAGGCAAATAAATAGCTTCCACCTTCCCTCCGGAAGAAGAAGCTACCTTCTCTCACCCGGTGATACCTGCCATAAAGATGGTGTCTTCACCCTATAAAACAATAGATGAAGACAAGGTCCAGAAAGTTGGTGTTCGAGAGATTAAGAACATCCAGCATCAACTCAACTACTCAAACAAGATCCTTTCCGAGGTATCTAAAGCAGTAGAAAGAATTGAGAATCCGGTTCTTCCTACCGTATCAAAAATCCCACGGATCCCTCCAGTAGACCATCTTTCAACCAAACAGTTTTAAGATTGGACCTCTCAAAGAAGACCCCTCAGATCTTTTTGCTGAGATCAACAGAAGACTTTCTTCTTTGTCCCTCAATAAGGGAGATTCTTCTCAAAAGAATGAGGTGGCCAAGAGTATAAATGTAGTTGCTACTATACCAACTGCAACCCAGGCCTCATCCTCAACAATACTTCCGGTCACCATGCACACGGAAGTGAAGAATAATTATCCAAGACCATCTCCTCCCGATATGGGATGGGACGATCTCCGCCATGATCAACGAACTTATGACGGATCTTCTATAATCACTTGGAATATCGATGGATATTCTGAAGCTCAAATGATGAATACTTTTCAAGAGATGATGATGGCAGCTACTGCTTTCAGCACCAAGAAGCCGGTTTTACAGACAGCCCAAATCCTTATTTCGGATCTCTCTGGAAACCTAAGAAGCTGGTGGCACAACCAGCTGACCGACGAAGATAGGACAAAAATCCTGACGGCGACTAAATCAGTTGTCAAGCAGGAAGGTTCTAATGCAATGCAGATTGATGAGCCGGATATGGTAAATCAATTAATCTATGCAATGACCAAGAATTTTATTGGTAGCACTCAAGTCTACTCAGATCTCAATGCCTAAGCTCTGTTAAGCCTTCGATGTCGAAAGATGAGTAACTACAAATGGTATAAAGACACCTTCTTGGCACGTCTCTATACTATTACAACACGCGGAGCAAATATCTGGAAGCAAAAGTTCGTTGAAGGACTTATATATTATATTGCTCAAAAGTTCTACCAAACTGCGGCAACGAACTCTACAACTAATCGTATCGATTGGGCGGAGTTAACAATCGGGGACATTAATGCCACGATTCAACAGATATGCGTTAATCTCTATCTAGAGAATAAACATACAGCCAAAGATATCAAAGATCCCGACTACCGAAAGGAATTGGGAACTTTTTGCAAACAATACGGTCTTGACAACAGACCTGAGGAAGAACAGAAGAAAAAGAAGAAATCTTCCAACAAACGACTCTTCAACAAGAGTAGATCAAAAGATTCCGAATTACCCAGGCGTAAAAGAAAATATTACAACAGGAACAAGGTAAAGAAGGATTATTCAAAGAATCATCCTAAAAAATCCTCTGTTGCTTGTTACAAGTGCAACCGCAAAGGACACTACTCAAGCAAGTGCCCTTTGAAAGACAAAATCAATTCTCTGACCATAGATGAAGAAACACGGCAATCTCTTCTCTATGCTATCAGAAGTGAAGAAGAAAACTCCTCGAGTTCCGAATCTTCCACTGACAATGATGAGATCAATCTCATAAACGAAGAAGATTCTTACGAAGAGACCTTTTTCTCTCAAAGTGATTCCTCTGAAGAAGATGGAATTATCCCCTGCACTGGCCATTGCGCTGGAAAATGCCATGGCCATATCAATGTTATCAGTAAAGATCAAGAGGCTCTCTTTGATCTAATTGATCAACTACCCGATGAAGGCTCCAAAAGAATGTGTCTTGTTAAACTTCGGGAAAGCCTTGAAGCAGAAGCTCTTCAAAAGAAACCAGAATACAACCTGATAGAATACTCTTTTCACGATATTCTAAAAAGGGTCAAAGGAGAAGCTAAGAAGCCGATCCAAATTGAAGATCTCCACACTGAAGTGAAGAATCTCAAAAGAGAAGTTGCTAATGATAAGCAACGACTCTCTACTCTTGAATTCGTCTTCAAAAAATTCCAAGAGTCAGAAACCACGGAAGGAGAAGTTTCCTCAAAATCTGAACAAGCTCTACAGATTGGTTCACCAAGTGGAATCAATTACATTAGCAAGGTTCAAAATCAGAAATGGATGTCCAAGATTATTTTCAAAACCAGAGACTTCCAGTTGGAAACATTCTCTCTTATCGACTCTAGAGCCGATCAGAACGTCATCCAAGAAGGATTAGTTCCTTCTAAATATTTCAAAAAAACTAAAGAAGTTCTTAGCGGAGCCAGTGGAAATTCGTTGAACATCAAATACAAATTATCAAAGGTCCACATCTGCAAGGACGACGTATGCCTTATTAACACCTTCATCCTGGTCAAAAACCTCAATGAAGGAGTCATACTAGGTACCCCCTTCTTAACTCAATTATATCCTTTTTTAGTCACTGATAAAGGAATAGTGTCTAAGAAGTTCAACAAAGAAATTATCTTTGAATTCAGTCAGCCGATAATTCCAAGATATATTTCATCAATTGAAGAAGACATCAGTCTTTATATCAATAGTATCGCAAAGAAGGAAAAACAGATTGAATTCCTTCAAGACGATATAAAGACTTGCAAGGTGACTATTCAGATCAACACGCCATCTGTTCAGCAAAGAGTTCAAAACTTCTTTAAAAAGCTTGAAAAAGAAGTTTGTTCAAATATCTCGAATGCATTCTGGGATAGGAAAAAGCATATGGTGAATCTGCCATATGTAGATGGATTCAAGGAGGCCGAAATCCCTACCAAAGCTCGGCCTATTCAAATGAGCAAAGATCTGGTCGAAACATCTACTAACGAGATATCAGATCTTCTAAAAAAAGGATTAATCAGTCCTTCCAAAAGCCCTTGGTCTTGTTCGGCGTTCTACGTAAACAATCAAGCCGAAAAGGAACGAGGAATCCCCAGGCTCGTAATAAATTACAAGCCCCTCAACAAAGTCCTCAAATAGATTAGGTATCCTATACCTAATCGACAGGATTTACTGAAAAGGATCACTTCTGCAAAAGTGTTCTCAAAGTTTGATTTAAAATCTGGGTTTTGGCAAATTCAGATTCACCCAAGCGATCGTTACAAGACGGCCTTTAATGTTCCATTCGGACAGTATCAGTGGAACGTCATGCCATTCGGATTGAAGAATGCTCCTTCCGAATTTCAGAAGATTATGAACGATATCTTCAACAAGTACCAAGAATTCACAATAGTCTACATTGATGACATTCTGGTATTCTCGAATACTGTAGATCAGCACTTCAAGCATCTCCAGTTATTCCTCAATTTTATTAGAACAAATGGTCTTGTGGTTTCCCAACCAAAGATTAAGTTGTTCCAGACGAAGGTTAGATTCCTCAGATATGATATTAATCAAGGAATTATTAAACCAATCCAACGGTCTTTGGAATTTGTTGATAAATTCCCAGATATCATTCAAGACAAAACACAACTACAGCGGTTTTTGGGTTGTGTGAATTACATTGGAGACTTTATTAAAGATCTCAGTACAATCTGTCAGCCACTATATGACAGATTGAAAAAGAATCCAAAGCCGTGGACTGTAGAACATACACGCGCAGTCCAACCCATTAAATCACTGGCGAAAAGCATCCCATGCTTATCTCTAGTGGATGAACAGGCAAGCCTCATAATTGACACCGACGCCTCAGAAATCAGTTACGGCGGTGTTCTCAAACAAGAAGTTAACGGAAAAATCACAATAATTCGTTATCATTCAGGAACTTGGAATAGTGCCCAGAAAAACTATTCCACGGTGAAGAAAGAAGTATTAGCAATAGTACTTTGCATTCAGAAGTTCCAAGGAGATCTTATCAACAAAGATTTCACCATACGGACAGATTCAAAAGCAAGTAAATACATCTTTGAAAAAGATGTAAAGAATCTTGTCTCAAAGCAAATCTTTGCAAGGTGGCAAGCCATACTGTCCTGCTTTGATTTCAAAATCGAGCCTATAAAAGGAAGCGAGAACTCCCTTGCTGATTACCTCTCAAGAGAACATCTCTTGAAAACCCCAGAATCAGCTCTGACCTCTCTTCCTCAAGATGAAACCTCCTCCCGGCCGGAGACGGCCAAACACTCAGCGGCCTCCACCGCAAAACAATCAGCGACCTCCGTCGCCGAGAAATGAATCAACCATTTCTCCTCAAACAGTAGCATCCTCCTCGAGAGCTGCTATCTCAAAAGGCAAAAGGCCCATTACTCAATCATCTGTACCATCTCCGATGAGTGCAGAAAATTATGCTATGGATATCCAGTTTGAAATGGTATCCAGACGCCAGCAAGGTTCTGCACAGAGAGCCTTGACTATTCAAACAAGCCCTCCTAGCCTTCCCACTCCCTCAAGCACGTTGTTACGCCCCTTCGGCAATACAACGAGAAACAGGCGCCCTGCTACGGCAGCCGCCACTTCAAGACCGACGGTTCCGAGGAATCCTTCCTCGTTCTCTCAAATCATTAGGCCAAAGGTTTTCCAGCCAAGGCCTCCAATTACTGGTTATTTCACCAAAACTACCCTGGTGGACTCAACAATTGAACCAGAGTTCGACGGACCTTCGGTCCAAGAAGTCTGTAGACAAATATTTCCTCATGGCTTTAACTTCCTACCAGAGGATCTCCAAAAAACTCGCACTTATTATGAGTTTATTCTGGTAGATTCAAAATTTGCAAAAATTACTCATATTCCAGACAGAAATGATCCCTCCATGACCATTTACTCAAAACTCAGGATCTTCCGCATTCTTACCCCTTCCTCCTGGAAACAGGGTATGTTTGTAGGAAAGAAACTGACGGCAACCTTTCAGCCTCACACATACAACTACCGAGACTACATGAAAGCATGGTACGTTGTCTTCTGGTTGCAAGGTTACAACCATTCTTGGTTTGTGACATTTTGTCTTCTGGTTGCAATGTTACAATCATTCTTGGTTTGTGACATTCTGTAAGCAAGCTTACAAATCTCACTTTTCGAATTAGTTTCAAAGTTGGTGGACATACTTTGGACTCTCCGAGAAAATTTTTCCAGTTGAAGTTCAAAGATCATACCATCTATTTCAACAAAGTATCTACTCGTCTCCCCTCTCTAAGACGTTTAGATTTGCTTTGTATTTTCAAATACGATGGATCTTTTGCTGGAATTTCCAGCTACGACCCAGTGGCAACTTCAAAGCGTTGAGCAAAGCTTTACGCATCAAATGGTGGGAAAAATTTGATTATTCCTACCTAGAATCTGATAAGATGAAGAACTGGCTAAAGACCAACGTTCATCTCCAAGACATGATAAGGCAAGAAGACGAGAGCTTCCTTCTAGCTGTCATGAGCTCGCTAGCTGGAGCCGGATCTCAAGCCGACTTCAACTCAGTTCTCAATACGGTCGCAGTTCAGATCTCTGACCCAGACGACCTACAGACGGATGCTGACTCATCCGCCTCTGTCAACAATGATGTCGAAGACAACGAAGAAGACTTTGATCCCTTCGAAGGATACGACATCAACGACCCATATCTAGATTCACAGCCTAGCTGAGACTAGAAATTTCAAGTGTTTAAATTTAAATTTCTTATTGTAAATTATTGTAAATTATTTTGTTTAAATTTCGTTTTAATTTCGGATAAGATCATTGTATTCCGATCTTATCATCTCTATCCCAGTCTGTTTTTGTGAAGGACTTGCAGAAGAAATTGAGATGCAGTAGATGGCATGCTTCTGATGTGGAGTAATCAACCACAAGGCAACGCAGGTAGCGTATAGGATTGACTAAGTTGAGAGGATTCCATATCTCATAAGGCAACCCTGGTCGAAGACAGTTGGTGTTCTTTGGGCAGTATAGGCGGGAAGCCGAGAGTAAGACCCTGGATGAAACGTCCAAATTGGAAACCAGAGAAGCCTTTACGATTGATATACAGAATCCGCAATCCTCGCTAAATCAGAAGAAGCCGGGTGACTTCATCAAATTTCTGAAGCAAGCATCCAGTCCAAAAACAGTCATATCAACTTTTATTTTCTGACTTTTCTTTTTTGTCAGTTTGTAATTATTTTCCGCTTTACTTTATTTCTTTTCTTACTTTTTCAAAGATAAGATGCCTCCTGTCGGCCATGCTTATCTTTACTTTTTAAAAGTAGATTCCAAAGAGATAAGATGCCAATAAAGGACTTGTCTTGTCGGTCATACCTTATCTCTTTAGGTTGTAACAAATAATGTTGAGACAAGTGTCAAGACAATAGTAAGAAACCAATAATTAGGCCCTGGCATAATTATCGGTTCTCTTCTATAAAGAGCACTTGCGCTCGACCTTTAATGGTATCAGAGCCAACACGACTCTTTCTTTTTTTTCTTCTCTCTCATGGAGTAAACTCCTCTCTGAATCTGGGGGTGGAAGGGAAGATGGTTCTAACATCACTCTAAGGTTTTTTTTCTCTTCTTTTGATTCTTAACCTATCTACTAAATAAATCTGATTCGGGTATCTCTCTTGTTCAATCTCTTGATAAATTCTAACTATCTGTTCTCTAGAAATCATGATAAAGGCGTGGTTAACCTTCATGATTGAGAATTTATAATTAGGAGATATGAAGATGATTGAATGTAGATCGATTGATCAAAGAATTCGATTTAATTAAGAGATAGATTATTATCGAAATAAAATCTTACTTAAACCTTTACATTTTGTTGATAAGATAATTCGTAGGGTATTAAATCCTAGGAGATTACCACAAAATTTAAACCTTATTCCCTCTAAGATCTTTGCTATTTATCTTGGTACTTATTGACCACCAAGACAATTCGTTTCCATTCAAAATAAGTGTTCATTTTAATATCTTAATTTTATTTTCTAGAGAAATATGGGGTTGAGCTATGATTGTTTTGGTTTAAATTTTGTAAATATACACTAAAATAATCAATTTAAAAATAAAATACATGGACCAATCAACTAAAGTTAGGAAAATTATTTTTTTAAGCTGAAATAATTATGAAGAAAACGAAGATCGAAGAAATTTCAAGAAATCGACCTCCTTTAATTTCCCCCTATAAAAGAAATACCCCAATTCTTGTTGTCCCCTTCACCGGAAAAAATGTCTTCGATTCTCAATATCGCCGGCGCCGGCGAGCTCTTGGACCCCTTCCTCTCTATCATAAACCAGTGTCCTGTTCTGAACACGCCCACCGACTGGAAAGAGACTCCGGCGGCTCACGTTTTAATCGCCGATCTGCCGGGTCTCAGCAAGGACCAGGTCAAGGTGGCGCTCGCGGACCACCGTGGCGGACCCGTGCTCCAGGTTCATTACTACAAACTCAAAATTTTAATATGATAGATTACGATATTTTATGTGGATTACCGATTTTGTACCTAGCGTAATAAATGGTTCTTTATATTAATTGATTAAGTTCCACTCAAACCCAAAAAGTTTAAACTAATAAATTATAGTATATTTAATTTTTGTTAAATTATAAATTTGATCATGAATTTCATGAATTTCATAATTATATATAATAGGTGTCAAAACTTTTAATCTTTTAATGGTGGTGTCTAATCCACTCTTATATTTATCGATAAACTATTTAAAAAGTGTTTAACAATTAAAAACCTATTAGACATCGTTCTAAAAATTTATAGAAGATAGAGAAAACTTATAATTTAAACAATTTACACTCTTAATAATATTTGGGCCTTGCTTGTGAACTAAGTAAATAGTGGAGAGGAAATCAAAAGAAACAATGTTCATGGAAATTAAATTTAAACTATAAGTAGAATATGATTTACTAATATCTGTTACATGAGTTTGAATTCACCACCATTTTTATTTTACTTAAAAAATAACAATAATTAATCTATCTTATTTCTATCTAATTATTAGACAAAAAAAAATAGCACAATATTCAATAAGGGATTAGAAAGCACATGGGATAACAAGGTTCCAACATTTAGAATTTGTTTGGCGTGATTTTTCGTTTTACGATTTTAATTTCATTAAGAAATCTAAGACGATTATTTATCTTTGTTATTTCTACTTTTTAAAATTGTATAAAAATTTTGAAACAATAAGTTTCTTGTTTTCCTTTATAATTTTACTTCAAAAGATAAATAAGAATATTGTTTTATTATTCTTGAATTCATAACATAGTTGGAACATATATGAACAAGAATATTAAACGAAAATATTCCGGAACGAACTCTAAGCGAAGGAGATAGAGCAAGTATCGGAGACGAGAACGATGAGAGCAGTGGAAATAAGTGGTGGCGCATGGAGCGGTGCCGGGGGAAGTTCTGCAGGAGGTTCCGGCTGCCGGAGAACGCGAAGGGCAGCGAGGTAACGGTAGCGATGGATAACGGAGTGCTAACGGTGACGGTGCCCAAAGGGGAAGTGAAGAAGCCACAGAGGAAGGTGATTGAGATCCAAACAGTTTGAATTGTCTTTTTCTTTTTGCTGAGTGTGTATCATGCATGATGACGTGGCATAATATCTGAATAAATTTTACGTTTGTGTTCATATTTTTTTTTATTCAAAAAAGTGTGGAATGCAATCCTCGTTAATAAATAAAATAAGTTACCATCAAAAGAGATAGACAAAACTTTAGTTCAATTTAAAATATTATTTTTTTTAATAAGATTCGAACTCACGATCATTGGAGAGATAGATACCTAAACTAATTGAGCTAGATTCTAATTGTCTCTAAAATATTATTAATTAATGTATTGACATATAAATTTTGTTTAATTATTAGAATACTCATTTTCCATTTCTAGCTCATTGTTAAATATATTAGGTAAAAAGTGTGCTAATTGTATTAAAATAATAATATATTTATAATATTTTATTGATAAATATATTTTTTATTAGAGCTAATTTATTTAATATTAACCAATAATTAATAATTAAAATAAAATTACATCAACTATCAATAAAATATTAAATAATCATAATGATAATTTTTTAACAATTTTATTGATATCAGTTAATAATAACAAATTAAAATTAAATAAAATTTGTAATATTTATAATAAAATCAAATCCACTATTAAAAGTTGTATAATTTTTTATTAGATGAAAAATTATTAGTTGTATAAATAAACTAAAATATAGTAAAATTATAAAATAATTTATCAAAAATCAATTGGTTTCGTTTATAGGAGAGAGAAAAGATAAAAATTGTAAACTAATTATTGAAAATGTGTGCAGAATTCACGGAATAAAGAATGAGATTGACAACGTTTTAAGAGAAGAATGAGATTGCTCCTCTTATGGGAGTGATTTCCAAGTTGAGATGAGTTTCACCAATTGATTCAATTCCTACTTTTTAGGATAATTTTGATTTTGATTCATTCTCTTGAAATAAACCGTACTTAGTTCTAAAAAATAAGATTTATTTTTTGCTCATATTATGAAATCTTTTTCATAAATAATTATATTGTCATACCCTACATCAATTTTAAGTAAGACTAACATTAATGATTGTGAACGTTAGTATTCCACAAGAGAATTTTCGCTAAAGTGAACATAGTTCAACGGTAATTGGGCACCTCCCTAAAAAAAGAAATCCTTATTTCTTACCATGAATTTGTTAAATTCATAAACTCTACGAACCAATGTCACATATATTACTCAATCTTAATGAAGTTACATTTTATACTATTGTCTAACTTTTGCAAATAATGTTAGGAATGATAAAAGAGAAACAGCTTTTACAAATATTAAATTATTAATTACGTTTTTAAATTAGTTTATGAAATTAATTACATTTTATTATTGATAACGTTTTAATGTTATACATTAATTTCATAAATTAATTTTTTAAAAGTTTTATTCTTTTTGCATCCTATATATACCCTGGGATTTACTTCAAACAGAGGAATGAAAAAGTTTTTCTACTCTTTTTTCATAAGAAATTCGGAGCATATTCTACGATTCCATTCGGCTCTAGCGTCTGAATTTGAAGGTATGTTAAGGGGAGCAACTAGGGAACATATGATGTAGCATCGTGCTGAAATTGCTTTCAAAATCGTGGTCCTTCCGATTGCACCCTAATCTTTTTCATCCAAATTTCTCCTTTATTCCAACCAAATAATAGATTCACCAACTAAACTGAGGTTTTATAAACCGGTTTATATAATATATATTACTTTTAGTAAAATTCAAATGAAGCTTCATGAATACAAAAGTTCCAACCTTAAACCTAACAAACTCGAAGCAAATTAAAATGGTAGGTCAAAAAACTCTCTAAACTATATTTTTACTTTTAGTATATAATTTAACTAGGATCGAATGGAGAAAAAAAAAAAGATGGAAAACGTTTGAGTATAGAATATTCGTTCAAATGATCAAATGAATCTCTTCATGAAGAGTAAAACCTGCAAGATAGAAGGTGAACACTCGAACGCTCAAGCTCCAATTTAGAGTATATACTTGTAGTAGAGATTTACACATACCTTGAATAGGTTTTACCATCTTGATTTATAGGTATCTTCAGTTTGGGGAAGTAATCAACGCTTCGTCAATTCCTCCTCGAAATACGAGATTCTACAGAGATTGCATTAGCATTCACTGCCTACGCAATGACACGAGTGAGTAATAAAATTGACAAGATGAGCAGGCAAAATACATCTTAAACTAAAATTTTTAGACTGCTCTTTTTTTTTCTTTCTAACCATTGCTGGCAGGAGATTGAACCATTGGTCTTTATAAAATGGTAAATAGAATGCTTGGAGTGATTTTTTTTGTAATTTTTTTTATATCAACAATTTTGAGGAAATCATCAACATTAGGGACGGTGATAGTGTACTTTATAATCAACATTCATTACATTTAGGTGAGAATTATTTGGCAATTTTCGATTGTTCATGGTATATTTACATATATAACTTATATTTTTAGAGGATTGATCCATTAGAAAGAATTGAAACATAAGTAATCAGGAAAATCCTACATGACAGAGAATCAGACAACACCATGGCGCCTGCAGACGAAAGTTGGGTCTTTTCCTGTGATGATAGCGCAGCAGCGCTGTCTTGTAGCGTCATGGCCCTACGAGCTTTGCACGTTCGTCAATTTAAGGACAGTGTCATGGCATTCACTAATGGTGTCATGGCGTTGTAGCGATGCCCTTACATAAATAAAGAGTTTGGGCGTCGTTTTGGAGGACCTTGGTATTGTTTTTGTTGGAGATTTCGAGAATTGAGAGGAGCAGTTCGGGAAACCAAGGGATGATGGCGAGGAGACTATTTTTCAAGGCTTGGGATCGTGGAGACTGCGTCGATGATGATCATTCGACACAACGGATTTTGTTTCTCTCATTTCCTTCAGCGTTTCTATTTTCGCTGAACTTCTCATTGGGATTTGGCTGTACTTTTACGAACATGAGTAGCTAAATTTTTTGTTACAGGGATTAATGTAGCCACTAGATTTATGAGTTGGATTTATTAATAATTGCCTTGATTGATTTGTTCTTAATCTATTTGTGCATTTATTTGCTTAATGTTTTTAATCTCTTGATCACGGATTAGTTGATGCTAAATCTAAATCTCATGCTCGGGAGAGGTGGTTTAGATTGGAACTTGAATGCATAACTTAGGTAGTTTTAAGATCGAGAAATTTAGAATTACTTTAGAGGTTGTTAAAAGAATAAGACTTTAAGGTCTTGCTTGTTAATAAAACTAGATAGGGATATTGGTTTCTTAATAAGTGAGAGAATTAATTGTGCTCAGGAGAGACAGTTATGATTCATGATTTCTTGCCTTAGATTAATTGCAGCTAATTCAATCTTGACATGTTTAATTTGTCTGCTTGTGAGTTCGATTGGTGAAATCAATTTCGTATGACCCGTTCTCCATAAAAGTTTTCGTTAGAGTATATTAATCGCTTTGCTATTTTATTTGTTCTTTGTGTTGAAAAGAAATTCCTTGTTGTTTCTCGATAAAATTGGACCTTATCTGTACTTGAGTGGCCAGAAACCCAATCAAGTGGATGACCCGTAAGTTAAAACCAATCACTAAAATTGGGTTTCAATTTTGTTGTTTGTAACATATGGGCCTAATTCCTAATTCTGTTAATGGGCCTAGTACAAATACACTTTCCTATAAATAGCCCATGGCTTACTTTGTAAATGATAATGAATTCAAGATAATACAAACAGAATTCATTCCAATTCTTGATATTTTGAAATGGTATCAGATTGTGGAAGATAGATAATGACAGATTCCATGGAGGCAAATTCTGAAATTACTGCAACACAAGGCACTCAAGTAGTGAACCCAGGCAGCAAGATTACGACGGTGAAGTTGAGTGATGATAACTTCTTGTTGTGGAAATTCCAAATATTGGCTGCAATAGAAGGAAACGGGCTTAAAGCATTCATTGATGAGGATTCTGAAATCCCACCACAGTTCATTAGAAACACAGGAAATACGGAAGAAACAAGGTCAGTAAACACTCCTTATACTCTCTGGAAGAGACAACATCGACTCATCATGTCATGGATTCTTGGCGCCATGACTGAAGACATTCTTGCCGATTTGCTTCACTGCACAACATCAAAAGAAATATGGCAGAGTCTTCATCAAATGTTTACTAGTCGAAATCTTGCTAAAGTGATGGAACTAAAGACAAAGTTACAAAACATAAGAAAAGGAAATTCTTGCATAAAAGAATATATGAGGCAAATCAAGAATTTAACAGATTCTTTAAAGGCGACAGGACGACCAATATCAAATGAGGATCACATTCTACATATTCTTTCAGGACTAGGGTCCGAATATGAATCTACTATATCTGTAATTACTGCCAAGACAGGAATTGTGTCTATTCAAGAAGTTACTACGCTACTTCTTTCACATGAAAGTCGAATTGAGAAAGAAACGACAATTTCAACATCAAAAGATATAACATTGCCATCAGTGAATCTTGCACATCATCAAAGTACCTCACAAAATAATCAGCAACATCACAATTCATATCAGAATCAAAGTGATACCAGCAGAAATCAGCATACAGAAAATCAGAGAGGAAGATACAGAAATAACATAGGTGGGGGTCGTCACTGGTATCCACGTAACAGAGTACAATGTCAAATTTGCCATAAATTTGGCCACACTGCAGATAAATGTTATTTTCGGTTATCAAATAATGGGAGCCCTGGACAATTCCATTCCAGTAGACCTCACTCAACATCAAACTCTTATTCACAGCAACCCCAAATGGCAGCAATGGTTATGTCTCCTGATCTGAACAAAGATACTAATTGGTATCCTGATTCGGGAGCAACCAATCATATCACCTATGATATGAACAATCTCAGCCAAAGCAACGAAGTAACCAATGGGCAGCATATACATACCGCCAACGGAGCAGGTTTGTCTATCACCCACATCGGCTATTCATCTATTATATCCCCCTCCAATCATATCTTTCATCTTAGAAACCTTTTACATGTTCCTACTGTCACTAAAAATCTCCTAAGTGTAAGTCAGTTTGCTAGAGATAACAATGTATACTTTGAATTTCATTCATCCTTCTGTTTTGTTAAGGACCAAACCAATGGTAAAACATTACTCTAAGGGACTCTTCATAATGGGCTATATCGATTCCAGTTGAATGCATCATCTACATCCCTCACAGGCACTTCAACTATCAGATCATCTATTAACCATATCTCACAACCTACTCTACTCTCATCTAACTCAGACTCTTGTGCTTTCCTTTCTGAGAATTGTAACTCTCCAATTGATATATGGCATAGAAGATTAGGTCATCCCTATCCCCCAGTTATACATCAAGCTCTTAAACAATGTACTCCACCTTTATCAATCAATAAAAATCTTACTTTTTGTCATGCATGTGCTATTGGAAAGCATCATTCTCTTCCCTTTCCTACTTCTACTACTAATTTCACTGCCCCTCTTCAACTAGCCGTTTCTGATCTATGGGGTCCCGCCTATAAAACATCACGCAATGGATATAAATATTACATAACATTTATTGATGCCTATTCACGATTCACTTGGATCTACTTCTTAGAATCTAAAGCGCAAGCTTTTCAAGCCTTTCTTCAATTCAAAGCCCTTGTAGAAAACATTCTAAATACTAAAATCATTACTTTTCAATCTGATGGGGGAGGGGAATTCAAACCTTTTACTTATTATCTCAAAACACAAGGTATACATCATCGTTTTTCATGTCCCTATACGTCCCAACAAAATGGGATAGCCGAACGTAAACATAGACATGTTGTTGACACCGGCCTAACTTTACTCTTTCAATCCTCTATGCCTTTGGAATTTTTGGAATGATGCATTCTCAACTGCGGTCTATCTCATCAATAAACTTCCATCTCCAAATATTGAATGGAAAAGTCCCATGGAAAAATTGTTTCATCACACCCCAAACTATTCTTCTCTCAAAACTTTTGGATGCCTATGTTATCCTAATCTTAGACCCTATAATAATCATAAACTAATACCCCGCTCTACTCCATGCATATTTCTAGGCTATAGTAACATCCACAAAGGCTATAAATGCTTGTCATTTAGTGGACGATTATACATATCTCGTCATGTTCTTTTCCATGAAACCTCCTTTCCGTTTCAAAACCAAACCAACCTCAAAATCTCACCCATAACCTCAATTTCATCTTCCATTCCTATTATATCAAAACCCTCACCGACTACACCTATCCCTCCACCTCTCTGTAGTCCTAATAATTCTTCCAATACAAATGATCCTACTGACTTACACTCTCCTGATCTACCCAACTTAAATCCATCTTCTTCATCACCTATCATTACTCCGTCATCAAATCAATATGTCCCTAACTCACAACCACCAGAAAATACTCGTCCACCCATTTATTCACAACCTGCTTCTACAGCTGCACCTATAGACAACTCTAATATGGTTTCACAAAGTGCTTTGGCTGACCAAAATATACACCCCATGACTACTCGGGCAAAGAATGGCATTTTTAAGCCTAAGGTCTATCTTCTAGACTACACAGAAACAGAACCGACAACAGCTAAAGAAGCTCTTAAACATGAACATTGGCGAAAGGCCATGATTGATGAATACAATGCTCTTATGAAGAATGCAACCTGGGAACTTACTACACCTTTACCAAATCAAAAAGTAATAGGCGGCAAATGGGTCTTCAAGATCAAAAGAAATACGGATGGCTCGGTCTCTTGGTACAAAGCAAGACTAGTAGCTAAGGGGTTCCATCAAACGGCCGATATAAACTATTTGGAAACGTTTAGTCCGGTTGTCAAGCCAATAACTATTCGGGTTCTATTCACTCTTGCTTTAGCAAACGGTTGGGAACTTCGTCAGATAGACATTAATAATGCATTTCTTCATGGACTACTACATGAGACTGTCTTAATGGAACAACCTACGGGTTTTGTAGCTGGTGGTTCAGAACATATGGTGTGCAAACTACGGAAAGCCTTATATGGATTAAAGCAAGCGCCTAGGGCTTGGTTTGAACGACTAAGTACTTTTCTCACAACGCTTAATTTTGTTGGCTCTAAGGTTGATCCCTCTCTGTTTTACAGATTTCAAGGTGGTAACTGTTGCTATATTTTAATATATGTGGATGATATAGTGATTACGGGTAGTTCTTCGACTGAAACTCAACAACTTATCAATCTACTACACAACAAGTTTGCCTTAAAGGATCTCGGTACACTCAGCTATTTCTTAGGCATCGAAGTGTCCTATCCTACAGCTACAAGCATTTTTCTGTCTCAAGCCAAGTATATCACTGATCTATTAAAAAGAGCTAAGATGCATGAAGCTAATGCCATTGCTACACCTATGATCAGTGGCTCCATTGTTTCTGCCCGACAAGGTGATTCTTTAGCAGACCCATATCTATACAGAAGCATTGTTGGGGCGCTACAGTATGTTATACTTACAAGGCCCGAAATCTCTTATGCTGTAAACAAAACCTGTCAGTTCATGCATGCACCTACCATGATTCACTGGCAGTTAGTTAAACGAATCCTAAGGTACCTTAAAGGGACATTTGATCATGGGTTACTTCTCACAAAACTTACTACATTAACTCTTTAAGGATACTCAGACGCAGATTGGGCTTCCGACCCTGATGACAGAAAATCAACATCTGGATTTTGCATTTACTTAGGTAATAATCCTATATCATGGGGATCTAAGAAACAAGCAATAATTTCACGTTCAAGCACAGAAGCAGAATATCGTTCTCTTGCCCTCGCTGCCTCAGAATTGATCTGGTTGAAAACATTGTTCTCGGAGTTGAGAATTCTGATCCCTAATCCACCGATTCTCTGGTGTGATAATCTTAGCTCAGTCCATCTCAGTGCCAATCCGGTTCTCCATTCATGAACGAAGCACGTAGAGATTGATATCTACTCCATTCGGGATCTTGTGATTTCTGGCAAACTTCGTGTACAACATCTCCCCTCTCTTGCGCAAATCGCAGATGCCCTCACAAAGCCTTTATCATCGGCACGATTTCAGATTCTGAAAATCAAGCTCAATGTCTACTCACCGACAGACATTGGCTTGCGGGGGGAGTTAAAACCAATCACTAAAATTGGGTTTCAGTTTTGTTGTTTGTAACATATAGGCCTAATTCCTAATTCTGTTAATGGGCCTAGTACAAATACACTTCCCTATAAATAGCCCATGGATTACTTTGTAAATGATAATGAATTCAAGATAATACAAACAGAATTATTTCAATTCTTGATATTTTGAAACCGTACACTTGCGGTAAGCAATTGTTACTACTGTAATTCTAATTTGTCTTATCCACATATATATATTCGGACTAACTATCTTCTACATCTAATCTATTTAATTAATCTACTCTCATGTGTTACACGTTGCCGCTTCAGGCTAAACTATTACGGGTTAACTCAAATCAACGTGTCTAATAAAGTAATGGTATTAAGAGAAGAGATTTAGGATTAAATAAACTCATTTTCGTGTGCCAATTTGAGCATAAACATATATTCTCTACCAAAGGATCGGAGATTCGACCATCCGTGAAAAAGAAACACACATTTATAGTCGACATTTATAATTTAACAAAAGTTTAATTCAAGCCATGGTGGTGAGATTTGGAAATGTAACACTGGCGCTCACTACAATCGAGTGGCTGTGATAACTGATAAGACACAAGCGTTCTGTTCCAAAATCCATATTATCCAAAAACCCATTAAATTTCTCTCTTCGACCCTCTCTTTTCCAGTTCAGAGTGGAGCACATTCATCTCTATAAGGTAATTTCGTTCTTCATTTCTCTTTCCAAATTTGGATTGCAAACGGAAAATCATACATAAGACTCTGAGATTCATCGGCGTTCAAATTCTGGGTTTATCTTATTTTTCTCGTAAATTTCCGTATACAATGCATGCTCTAAGCAATTGGTGTCCGACTAGTAGTTCCAAAGTCGAATTAGGTTCTTCTTGCGTAGTTCGTCGGTCAGGGAAAAGGCTAAAGTGCGTAGGGTTTTCTGATTGTTGTTGTGGAAATGGCGGTTTCTCTTTGATTTCCTTCAATTTAAGAGTTTTTAGAAGTGGGTTTTGTTACGAGAATTCGAAATTCGACTGTAGTTGTGAGTTCCGCCATGGATGTTCTAAGCTTATAGTTGCTCGATTGATGAAGCCGAAGAGGAATTCTCTGGGCGCCTGGTTTTTATCTGCTTGGGCTGTTGAACAACCAACGGTTGGTAATGAAATTGTTAGGGTTGAATCGAATTCTGAAGATGATTTGGCTGAGAGAAGTGAGGGGGAGGGCTATGGCGGTTTGGATTGGGATGATCATCACAATGTTAATGGTGAAAATGGCCATGGAGGAGGGGATTTTAAAGATGAGGACGGAATGGAGGGAGAGGGAGATGTTTGGGTCGATGTTCGTGCCCTAGCAGGTCGTTTGCAGCTCACCCGAACAGCAGATGATGTTGAGGAGGTTCTCAAGGATGTGGGTGAATTGCCTCTTCAAGTGTTCTCATCCATGATTAGGGGTTTTGGGAGAGATAGAAGGTTGGAGTGTGCAGTGGCTCTTGTTGATTGGCTGAAGAGAAAGAAGATTGAAACCGATGGTCGTATTGCACCGAATTTGTTCATATACAATAGTCTTCTCGGTGCAGTTAAGCAATCTACAGTGTTTTCGAAAATGGAAGATGTCTTGGCTGATATGGCACAGGAAGGAATCACTTCAAATGTCATTACATACAATACAATTATGTCAATTTACTTGGAACAAGGACTAGCAATGAAAGCTCTTGGCATTCTTGAAGAGATGCCGAAGAAAGGCCTAACTCCGTCTCCCGTGTCCTACTCTACGGGCTTACAAGCATACCGAAGGATGAAAGATGGGAATGGAGCTTTGAAGTTCATGACCGAGTTGAGAGAAAAATATCGTAGCGGTGAGATGGCAAAAGATGATAATGTAGATTGGGCTGACGAATTCATGAAGCTCGAAAACTTCACGAAACGCGTTTGCTACCAAGTAATGAGGATTTGGCTTGTGAAGGGCTACAGTGCAAGCACGAAGGTGTTGCAACTTCTCGTGGAAATGGATAAGGCCGGACTGTCACTTGATCGTGCCGAAGAGGAACGACTTATTTGGGCTTGTACGTGTGCGGAACACCATAATGTAGCAAAAGAATTGTACTACAGGATAAGAGAAAAACAGTGTGGTATAAGTTTATCTGTTTGTAATCATGTGATTTGGCTGATGGGGAAAGCTAAGAAATGGTGGGCAGCTTTGGAGATTTATGAAGATTTGTTGGAGAAAGGACCAAAACCAAATAACATGTCATATGAACTAATTGTCTCGCACTTTAATGTTCTTCTCACAGCTGCAAAGAAAAGGGGGATTTGGAGATGGGGTGTGAGGTTACTCAACAAAATGGAAGAGAAAGGTCTTAAACCCGGAAGTCGGGAATGGAACGCGGTTCTTGTTGCTTGTTCCAAAGCTGCAGAAACTTCTGCAGCTATAGAAATTTTTAGGAGAATGGTCGAACAAGGCGAAAAACCCACCATTCTTTCCTACGGGGCACTACTTAGCGCTCTGGAAAAGGGAAAACTCTATGATGAAGCACGTAGTGTCTGGGATCATATGATTAAAGTCGGGGTAAAGCCAAACATCTATGCTTATACAACTATGGCTTCAGTTTTCACTGGCCAAGGAAAGTTCAACATGGTTGAAGTCACTATCAATGATATGGTATCATCTGGCATTGAGCCAACGGTCGTCACCTACAATGCAATAATCACGGGATGTGTCCGTAATGGTTTGAGCAGTGTAGCTTACGAGTGGTTTCACCGAATGAAAGTTCGAAACATCTCTCCAAACGAGGTGAGTTACGAGTTGCTCATCGAGGCCCTTGCAAAGGAAGGAAAACCGAGGCTTGCTTATGAGTTATACTTGAGGGCTAAGAATGATAGTCTCAATCTTTCCTCTAAGACATATGATGCAGTAATTCAATCCTCTCAAGTTTATGGGGCCTCCATTGATATAAGAGCGTTAGGGTCTCCACCACCTGACACGAACAAGAGTTCATAGATTAAAAAAAATATCGACTTTTGACGAAAGTTCATAACTCTGCCGATGTTCCCAAGGAAAACAAACAATTTCAGAAAAAGGAAGCGATGATGTGTCGGTACCGTAATCTTATATGTGCAGTGCAGGAAGCATTATGAGCAACTGAGGAAACCTATGGCTTCTGATGACCCGACCGAGCACATACTGAGCTCGAGAAAGCCAATAGAAAGCAATGTGGCGTGGAGGAACTTCATCAATGACTGATCAAGGAGTCAACTTAGAACTTGTGCAGTAAGAAACTTTTCTCTGTTGATATGTTTGGAAATTTGATGGTCAAAACACAATATGTGATGTAGAAAACCATTTTTTAATGAAAGGAAATGAAAATTTGTAGCTTTTTCGTTTTTTATATATAAAGAGCTGTGAAGATGAAAGGTCTCTTGATCTAATCCTTTTGGAATGGCATATTACTTTTGATAAATAAGTTTTGAGTATTTGACTCTCCAATCTCTTTTTGAGTAGCCTTTTTTGAATTTTGATTTTCCATTTGGAAAATTACTTTAGATATAATATAATATTAGTATGCCTGAATGTTTCTGCAGTTATGTCTCTATGTAGTAGGGCTATACAGCTGTTGGGTCGGGTCGAGATAGTTTTAGGCCAACATTGATGTTGGATTGACCGATCGATCTAACGTTTAAATCGAACAATGCCCTACAAACACCAAATTTTTAACAAAAAAAAAACTAAATTTTATATTACACATCGTTCAAACTGGCTTGATCGAATCGATTCGATTCATTGGTGTTTTTTTCCTTTCAATCTTTTTGGTTGACCCAAGGAAGCGACCCTTTCGATAGGGATGTTACTTTGTCTTGTGGAACTTGTCCTCCGTTACACTCTGGTGAGTGGGGCCAGGGAAGTTTTTTCTTCGTGATCTAAACGAGAACGGGGAATATGTTCCCTTCCTCTCTCCACCCTTGTCCCTGTCTCTACCTTGTTTATTTTTATTTATTTATATATATTTAAAAACTTAATTTAAATATTTGTATATGAAATTCATGAAACATCACTGTAATGTTTACGGTTGGAGCATTATTTGTATTGATAATTTGAATTGTGAATTTTCGTTTTTAGTTTTTAGTTGTTAAAAAATTTATTTGTATTTATACAATTTCATTGGTTAGTTTGTCATTTCTCTTGAAAACTATATCTATATTTGGATCTTAGGAAAATTTTTAAAACAAAAAACTATTTATTTTTATTTTATATTTTGATTTTTTTAAAAAAAAAAACTATATAACAAAACAATGGAACATGACTTAATTTTAAAAAAACATAAAATCAAAATGCTTATTAAACATGTCTAGATTTTAAAATTTGTTGATTCAAGAATCATGAGATGTTTTTAGAAAATTTAATAATTTTCTCTTTTTAAGGGGAGCCTATCCAAAAATTTAACCATTTAATTGGAAGTTCCCTAAACAAAATAAATTAACGTTCAGAAAATTTAATAATTAATTATGAGATGTTTTTAGAAGATTTAATAATTTTCTCTTTTTAAGGGGAGCTATCCAAAAATTTAACCATTTAATTGAAGTTCCCCTAAACAAAATAAATAAACGTTCAGAAAATCTAATAATTCTCTTTTTAAGGGGAGCCTACCCAAAAATTTAACCATTTAATTGGAAGTCCCTGAACAAAATAAATAAACGAAGAATAATTTCTAGAGAATCCAATTCTCACAAATTCCGCATGGATGGAAAATGAAAGGGGGTGAGGGACAACACCCTACTCTAATGTAATAAAATATAAAAAAGAATACAAATCGAGCATCCAACACCGACCTGAATATATCTCTATAACATATGTTTCAATTAATAGGTTGTGGATTCGAATTTTCATCATCTCACATTTGTCATACTTGAAATAAATAAATAAATAAAAGTAAGTGCATCATCTACGTTCTATAACCTATTGTTGAGTTGGATTTTCAATGTCATGTGTGTAGTAATCAAATTCAGATTCTTCGTTGGCAAACCTAAACTTGTAAGAAAAGAATCAGAAACTCTACACATATTGATTTGGAATATGAACTTTTGAATTGGTTCTTTAAATTTCATAGGAAATTTATTTAATTCCCAGTCCGATCTCTTTTATTTAAATCTCATCTTAATCTTGGTAAGTACTTTTAAATTTATTTTATTTTAGTTCTTATACTTTTAAAAATGTTTATTTTAGTCTATAAACTTTTATGGAAAAAAGTTATAGTCGAGGTGTGTAGAAGGTTGGTACATACACTCACAATCATAAAAATATAAAAAAAACAATTATTTTTTTGATTTTTGTACTTTCAAAATATTTATGTTTTAGGTTGGTTCTTAAACTTTAAAAAAATCAACAATAACAGTTGTCATATGAAGTTTTTCATATTTAAAGTCAATACGTGCCACATTAGTATTAATGCACGTTGTTGTTGTATTGAATGCCCAAAGGGGTGTTGGAAACTTGGAATATGATTCTAAGGCGTGTGCAATACAAAAGAAATAAATTATCATGCTCAAGTTAGTAGAAACTAAGGTGATCTCTAGACGAACAAACAATCAATAATAAGACTGTGTTCCTGTGTATGAAGCTAGCTTCCCTATTTATAGGGCAGACAGGTGAAACCCACTAAATGATTATCAAATACTACTCGTGGAACCTAGGTGTAGATTCCGCCATAATAGAGAGGTAATTGACTGCGGTTTACTCACAAACACTTTGTCTCGAACTTCGTCGCTGTCGAGATCACAATGAGTCTCGAGGCATGATTCCTCGAACCGCAGGTCCGAAATGCTATACCTCGAACTCTCTCGAATCTCTATATTTCTGCTAGGTAGAAAGTCGTTTCGTACCACCCAACACACATATCTAAAATCATGTTATCAAAGTTAAACAATTAACCACAAACTAATAGCAATAAACAAATTGGGAAAAAAAATTCCAACTACAGTCCATGTACTCCCAATTAATTAATTGAATGAAGATGGAGGTGGAATTCTCAAGTCCCTAATTTTTTTATTTATTTAAAAAAAAATGATAACATAGGTCATACTTTTTATTATTATATTAGTGGTAGTTACTTTTCCAAAAAGATTTTAGAATAATGTACTAAAAAAATATTTCTAGAATAATAATATTAAACATTAGAAATACATGCCAAGGTGGCCCAAAGCACAGGGTGGCTTGGAGCCTGTCTCCTTTTTGCCTCACTCAATCAACAAAAATTTAAAATTTAATCAATTATTAGAAAATTGCCCCCACAAATATAGGATATTTTTTAATATGTTAAATAATATAATGATTTTACAAAAGTATTATTACTTCCCTTAATATTAACTTCCAAACTTCAATCCAGATTCCAAAAAAATATTATTTCAACTCGAATCAACATTTCTGTTATATCGTAAAGTTATCAAAAAAAAATATATTAATATATATATCACTATATTTTATTTTGATAATCTAAATACTTTTTAATGAGTTTTTTTTTATGGTTTTTTGGTAAATAGTCATTAATGTTGACATCTTATTAATAGCTAATTTTATCCTTGGATTATTACAATTTTTATTCAAGAGTTACCAAATATCCATATTATTAATAAAAAGTAACAAAAATCGAATGTACAAAACAACATTAGCCTAAGTAGACGTGGTTGATTATTAAAATACAAGATTACATATCTAAGTTTGTTTTAACTAAAATTAACCAAAGCATTAATGTCTTTAAAAATACTTGAAGAATAAGATGCTGCAAAACTGGAGTTCTGAAGATTTTGCCAATAATGAGTTCTAGAGAGTCATTGTTCTCGATTAAAAAAATTAGCGTACTTCTTTTCTTCAATATTTTGGTATTTATTTCAAAAACGTGACAGTTGGGATCACGTATGAAGATAATGTCTATTCAACAATTACTTTCAAGATTTTGGAGAAGAATTGCGACTAGAGACAGCGTATACAGTTGAGTAGTTACCATTTGCGGACTATAGTATTGTTCAACAAAGATTATTTGAGGTTATAATTGTTCGACATATTCTATACGCCTACTGTCGAACTATCTCCTCAATAGGTATGCGCAATATCAAACTATCAATTCGATGATGATGTATCCTTTATCTGGATTCATCCTTCATCAAAGTTCATTTTAAATATTTATACTTTGAATTTTTGTTGCTGTTCAATAATTAGCATAAACAATTGATTTCAAAAGTTTGGATTTATGAAGTGATAGAATTAACAAACCCGTAATGTTGGATAAATATGTCACAATTTTAAATGATATGAATTCAAACCTTAATTAAGCAAAACTTCTAACTTTATATTTGGTTTGTCCACCAACTTTTTAGCTAACTGCAATGATAATATAATTTAATACATGCAGGTACTTTAAAAAAAAATCACGTTAAATTACCATTTCGCCCCTATGATTCAGGTTTAATTTCAATTTGATTCATATATTTGGTTTCAATTTAATAAAATCAAGGAAATTCAACTCTACGAATCAAAATTTGAAAAAACATACACCAAACTGAAACTTAGTAAAAATTATAGGTATCAAGGGACGACCTGTCGGGAAGAACTTTGAGAATACTAGTTTAGAAGTTTTAAGTTTGAAACTTTGAATAAGTTTAGTACCAAAACTCCTTTAGGCATATTTACTTCAAGTAATGAGAATGAATTTTTCCATTTACTTTGACGATGTTTACAAAATTGTAGCAATGAAATCAAATGATGAGATTCATGTTAAACTTGGTAATCTCATTCCTAAAAAAATGGTAATCTCATTCCGATAATACTTGGCTCCTTAACAACCAAATCTTATCCTCAACACTATTGAAAAATTGGCAGCTCATTCTATTTAAAAAATAATATTTGTTTTTACATTTTTTCTCTATTAGTTGTCAAACATTTAATGGTTGCAAGGACTTCCTTCTATTTTCTAACTCATTTCTCTCTTACAATCTCATCAATCATATTTTTATTCCATATTTCGTAGGCCCATATATTTATTATAATACTTTACTATTTTTATTTTTTCTCTATCATCTATTAATCAGACTCATACATTTTTAATTATTTTTTCACATTTATTATTTTTTATTCATACTAGTAATAACTTTTATTCTAATAAAAGTTTATACAATTTTTATTAGTTTGCATGATTTTATTATAAAATATTATAAATATGTATTTAATATTTTAATTACTTAATTTTACTTGTTATTATTAATTAATATCAATAGATTTTTTAAAATATAATATATTATTTTTTTTTTTGTACAACATGTGGGGTGGGGAATCGAACTCACAAGTTGGAGATATATACTAATTACCGCTAAGTTATACTTGTTTTGACTATAATATATTATTATTAAATATTATATTAATAATAAAATTTAATAATATTTTATGTTAAGCCTCTGTGTCAAACTTTAGCCTCTTCGAATTGGCTACGAGGCAAGAACCTGTGACGCTCCACCACAAAATGATGGTTGTTCTAACACAAAATTATTTTAGTAATTCATTATTTATTAATATTAAATAAATTATTATAATAAAATATTGACTATCATAATAAAATAAATCTTATTATTATGGTAATTAAAAAAATATTAGAACGCATTTGTAATTAGGTAGAAAGAAGAAAGTGGTATATCGTTATATATTCAACTCTAGTTTCTATTCCGATTCCAGATAGTAAACAATATAAAAAAAATTTTGATTCTGATTCCAAAAAATTTGTGGAATAACATTCCCATTGAATTCTAAACACTGTCATTCTAATTCCTAGTACGTAAATCGAGCCTCTCAAATCCGAATCTTGGGAAGGCACCAATGCCTTCGGGTACATCTATACTATATATCTATATCTATCTATACTATATCTAAATGGGACTATAGAGGAGAATCTTTACCTCCCCATTTTGCCCCCAACTTTTAAATACATACCTATTTTGCCCTTCAAATTTCTACGAGAGACACGATTGTTCGAGTTAAAGTGTTTGTTGAGATAACAAATCCAAAAAAAATCTGACCATTCGATGAAACAATAAGTTTAATCCAAAAGAGTTGTAACTGTTTGAGTGAAAATGTGAGTTGAGAGAAGTTAATCCCATGAAAAGTACAACTATTTGATGAAGAGATGCATTTATCCAGGTATAGGTGTCATAACAAATAATCTATAAAATGAAAGATTATATATTTTTCTTCTATGACCTAAAACTCATCTCCAAAATATTAATGAAGATTTTTCTTATTTTCCTGAGTGAAAAAGTAAAAACTGAGTCATGTCAAAAGAATATATGAAAATCCAAAAACATATTTAATCGGTTAAGAGGTAAAGTAACAAAAATTATGTATTCCTACTATCTTCACCTTTTATTTTTTTAGATTATTTTAATATTTTTATGGAGATTACTTTTAAGTTATATATTCATGATACCTTCGTGTTTTAATATTTAGTTAATGTTATTTTCAAGTTTGATTTAATATTTAGTTAATGTTCTTTTCACGTTTGATTTATATTTTAGTATTTCTTATTTATCTTAATATGACTTTTTGATTGCTGTTGTTCTTATTTTATTTTTCTTGGTCATGTGATTCTTTATCCCACATTTTATCAATGATTTCATAGCAATACATAGTATTTAGTTTCTTTCTCAAATTTCAATTCTTTAATTTTGGTTCATTCTTCCTTATTACATAATATACAAAAGATAAAAGAATGAGTAAATAATTTAAGAAAACACACAAAAAGATTATTGTTGTATTCTTTAAAAAAAATTCACAACGGATAAGAATTATCCGGTTCAAATGAATTTCGCATTGGAATTATGTTTGCATAGATAGTAATAAATCATTATGGGCAGAATTTTAGGAGAGAGCAATACAAAGTTCTCGCTTTAAAAATATTTTAAAAAAATAATTATTGAAACTAATAATTAATAAATTTAAGATGAAAGAGACACAATTCATGTAGTTAGATAAGATTTTTTTTTATTTACTATTTTGGTTTAATTTATTTTTACTTCATAAACTTCAATTTTTGCATTGTGTCCATTTTATTTTTAGTTTTTTAATATCAAAACATTATTTCTTTAACTACATAATATTACCTTAATATATTTAATTATATCATCCATTTTTTAAATTGTCTAATAGGTTTGTATCCATATTTAGATTAAGAAAGTTGGTAATAATCGTGCCAATAGGTATAGATTGTATTTTTTAATTATTATTATATTTAAATGGTGAAGTATAATTTATATTTATCCTTTTAAAAATAGAAAAAATATATTTGATTTTTCAATTTTAGAAAGTAGCTTAAGAGTAAAAATAAGTAATTTTATTTGTTCCAATCATTTAATATTTAATTATAATTTTGACAATCTAACAAATTATTTCACTATTGTTGGAATTTTTAGTTATATAATTTGATTTAATTTATTATGTCTCGTTAACAATAGACTTGATTATTAGTTATTTCAATTTTATAGTATATTCAATGTTTTTTGTACCTCTTATTTTATTATTTTAGTTTGAAGACTGTACTTTTTTTATTGAAAATGTCAACAAATAATAATATATTTTATTTGAAACAAAATATTAGTATCATTTAAAAGTTATGTTGAGTTGTTATTCTATACATTAAATTGGTAGAAATATTATATTAAATATATTTTATTTGAAATAAAATATTAGTATATATAAAAGTTCTGTTGATGCCTAAAAAAAAAAGTTCTCGAGTTGTTATTCTTTACGTTAAATTGTTAGAAATATTATATTAAAATGTTTATAATCACGTAGAATGCACGTGATACTAACTAGTACTATATATAAATGAAATTATAGAGGACAATCTTTACCTTCCATTTTTGCCCTCAACTTTTTAATATATATCTATTTTACCCCTCAAACTTCTACGAGACACGACTATTTGAATGTGTCTGTTCAGATAAATTAATTAAACGAGTTGCAACTGTTCGACAACGTGATGCATCCATCTACGTATAAGTGTGATTACAAACCATTTTATTAAAAAAAAAACCATGTATTTTTTCCCCAAAAATTATGTTCCAGACACTAACCATAAACCTTCCCTCAAGAGGGAGAATTGTGTGACTCAGCATAACAGATGGTGCAAGTGATTTGATTCGCATTGGTCTACAAGAAAAGTTTTTTATTTTCATATTCAAAAGTTATGAAATATGTTATACGGAGAAAGAGAAGATCCAACGAAGCGAGAGAATACCAGGGAAGAACCAAGAGAAGGCACGAACCAGAAAGAGGGCTGATGCTCGACCACCTAAACCGACCTCCCGACCGACTAGTGGTCGGAGAACTCTAGAAGACCCGACTCGACTGTGATGCATGTCGGCTCGAACCCATCGCATCTCAACTCTTGATCCGACGATAGGCCCATAACAAGATACGTGGGTCAGATAAGCAGATTTACTAAATGTATCAAGATTCGAATTCTAAGGTATGCCTAAATATCCTACTCTCCATATTCGACTACTCTGATACTGACTTAAGCATTCCGTGTGGAAAAAGCCACACCGGTCTTAGTGCTATTACACTGGTCTTAGTGCTATCTGTTTTGCAGGTCACGTCGATCCCTTTAATTCTAGAATATTGGTGCCAATTTGGCGGAATTAGAGGAGACCAAATTTCTGCATCAACCAAATAAGTTTTTAGATCATATCCTTTCCCAAAATATCTTTTCATTTATTCAAAAGGGCGAACATCACAAAAAACTCATACCCTATCATATTCTCAAAAGAAAATCAACAAAAATCGAAGATCTTATCAATTTCATGAAGGATAATAAAGTACCCGAGATCATAAAAAAATGTAAGTCCCTGATAGTTTGAATACTTTAACTTATTTTCTAAAACCCTTTACATTAACTATTCAAACAAAATGTTTCAGGCTCATTATTTGCTAATTTATATTGAACATTTTTTTACTATTCATATTATATTTCTAAATTTTAACATATTAACTTCCAATACAATGTTGTTAGTCAAAACTTCCAATACATAACTTCAAATATTTTCTTAAAACAACATTTGTAATAATGGTTTTTTTTATCAATATATCGTCGTAGCAGAAACTTTGTACACACATATGATTTATTCTTTCCTAAAATTTGTAATGATACAATTTTATAATATTAATATTTTTCAAATGTGTTTAATGTCTTACCTTCCTTGATTGGATATATTATAAATAAAATATTGTTAATTTTTTTGAAGTATTATTGAAATAATGATAGGGAGCAAATTCGTAAAAAGAAAAAAAAAGTTGCAAATCTTTTTAAAAAATTAAGGGACCTTTTCACAACGATTTAAATTTTATGTTTTATGTTTTTAGTTTTTAGTTTTATGTTTTTAAAAAACAAAAATCATATATGTTTTATAACTGTTTGTTAAAAAATAGAAAAATAAAGTAACCATTTTTAAAAGTTAGATAGAATTTTAAAATTTAGATTTTAGAATTTATCGAGAAAAAAAATTATTTGGTGTCATGCTTTATTAGTTTATTGACAAAATATTATAAGTAAAATATATGTTTATTATAAAAATACGAATAAATTCATAGAAAAAAAGCATATTTCTTTAAAAAGAAAAAAACTAAAGATTTTTCATCAAAGAGATTGCAAAAAATCTCAAAAAAAAAAAAAACAGAATTATCTAATTCAATTGTCCTTAATAAAAACTAAAAATTTTTCATCAAAGAGATTGCAAAAAATCTCAACCAAACAAAACAGAATTATCTAATTTAATTGTCCTTAATAACTACTCCATGATTTGATAGCGAAAATTTACTTCTTTTTATGAAAGAAGAAAAATTTTTATTGTATAATATCAACGTATTTTTTGAGTTGTCTATCCATCTTTCACTATTAATTTCATACCAATTTTGACCTGTATATATTTTTTGATAAAAAATAAATTATACTTTTTAACTACGAAGAAAATTAATAATTATATTAAATAATTATTTAATCCAAAATAACTATGTTAAAATAATATTCTTTAATTTTTATTTATTTACTATGTAATAAGAGTTCAATTATTATATAATTACCTTCGTGGCTTTTTTTCCTTTTAAAGAATTCTTAGTTTTTTATATATATATATTCATTCAAATGTAAAATTTCACTTGAAAATAGTATGTTCAAACCACGTACAGAATCTAACCAGTGGGAACAAACTTCCCACACTCTTGATTATATAAAAATAAAAAATTCCAAACATTGTTGTTGAACTAAAAATTTAAAAAAAGAAAAAAATGATTAACATTTCTTGAATTCAAATCATTAATTAATAGTTGATGAAGTTTCGTTGCTTCGTTGTAACTGCGATGCGATTCAGAAAGCAAAAAACATTAAAGAAAACAAATAATGCATCAAAAACAGGTTACCTTAGCGATTCGTTGTTCATTCTTCACTGAAACGGTTCTTTAACTGTTTCTCCTGTTCAATCCATTCCAATTCTCCAATCCTTTTTTTTTTTTTTTTGGTTAATTTCGACTTCAGCAACGTTTTCAAACGGAGAATTCCACTCGGAGGAAAAGACGAAATCTGTTGCTTCTTTTCTCTTCTTATTTTGTTGTTTTCTGAGCCCTCGTCGCTGTTCGAAGTTTCAGATATTCAGTGCATTTTGCGGTGAATTTTAAAGCGAATCGCTCAGGTTTTGGGGTGGGCCGGCCGTTTTCTGTGGCCTGAATCATCTGGAGATGAGATTTCGGCGGGTTTTGCTTGGATTCAGGTCGATTTCGGCAATTGTTCGTCTCTGATTTCACTGAGATCTCCGCAAATGGAACCTCCGAGGGGGTTTTTGTCTTGGTTATGGAACTTCATTTGCTTCATTCCCTTCTTTCTCGGCCTTCTGCTTTTGGGCGCCATTAAAGGTTAGCTTCTGAACTTTATTTCTTCTTGCATAGCTCTGCCGCTGAATTACCGATTATTTTTACATTTGTTTTTGCTGAAACGCGGTATCGACGAATGCAGCAAGAAATTTTTTCTACCTTTGATTAACATACCTATTTTTAGATTACCAATATTTAGTTTTACTTCAGAGTTTTGTTTTATTCCTTGCTTCCCAGTTCCCAACACTCAACTGTTTATGGAACCCCCTGTTCCAAACATCTTCTCATTTTCATTTTGGGGTAAAAATTAGAAGTGCTTCAAGACATACTGCGAGAACAACTTTGCACATAGCCTTCCCCAAACTATGCAAAGAGGGCAAATCTTTGCTCAAGGGGCAATGGAAAACAGAAAAAGAAAAAGGGAGACTAGCTGAAAAGAATAAATAGACTTATCTTATCTTTAGAGAACTGAAAGAACATGGTGAATTAATGGATGTAATGGATTTTAAGGAAGTTTTGTTAGGCAAGGTATAACATGGTGTGAAGACTATAGTAGGATCTTCAAATCAAAAGGCGAAGAAAAAGCACTATTTCTGAATATATTTTCGAGTACTTAGAAAGGAAAGGGTGGCCGGAAGAGTATACCATTGAAGATTTGTTGGAAAAGTATCCTGTCTTTTCCACTTGGGTTTCCTGGTTTTCAACCGTAATATATGTGCTCAAGATACTGTATTGATGACTACAGATAAAATTGGGAGATTAAATGGGAAATTTTTGGTTTGAAAAATGAGTCAGTAGCATGTCAGTTAACCATAATGATGTCAATTGCTCAATTCTATGTTTGAGTTTGACTTGACATACTTGCGGAATGGTAAGGTATGAATTTTTTTGGTTTCAAAACTAATGTATTGAGACTCAACTGTTATTTCAGGTGTCATTCTGTGCCCTCTGATATGTCTCCTTATGGTAGCTGGAATCTCTGGTATCATATTAGGTCTTTGGCCAATGCACTGTTTCTGGACATATTATAGCATTCTGAGGTCTGCCATTGGAAAATTTTGCCAAGCCATTTATTTATATCTGCTTTGTGCCTTTACTACTTCCATTTCCATCAGTTACCCCCATACTTGATCTAACATTTTTCCCCCTGAATTGACAGTGCTCAACAACTAGGGCCTGTTTTAAAAATTTTTCTCTGCTTTGGAGCACTACCCATTCCCTTGATTTTGTGGCCAGTGGTCGGTATAGTTGCAAGTATCGTTGGCGGAGCTGCATATGGATTTTTTTCACCAGTACTTGGTACATTTGATGCTGTTGGAGAATCAAAGACCAATCAATTGTTTCATTGCTTCTATGTATGGCTTTGATTAGGTTCTACCTAGTTCTTCATTATCATATTTTTTTCTTACTGTATGAAGAGAAACTTATATTTTTGCTACATCAGGATGGAACTTGGGACACTGTTAAAGGATGTTTCACAGTTATTCGGGATTTTGCAGACTGTTGCTTCCATTCCTATTTATCATTTATGCAGGACCTACGACAAAGAGAACCTCCAAACGGGGAACACTATGAGATAAGGTTTGTTGTCTTGTCTCTAGATCGGGTTATTGTATTATTTGAGTCATTAGAATGACTTATACCACAACATACGATCTACAAGACAGAAAGCATATCCATTAACATCAATCAGTGAAGCTCAGTTAATGAGCTAATAGATTAACGGTGTGGCTCTTGAAAATTCTGTCCAATGCAATACGGAATGAAAGATGCTGAGAAAGTGATTTTTTCATCTGGACCTTGGTTTTGGGGAGTCAATACCATAGACAGAATCCATTATACGTGTCCTAATTCTTCTGTCAGCCCTTTATGGTATGTATTTTATAAAAATGGAGAGGAGAGGCAAGACCTTATTCTTTACTATCATCTTTTAAGTAGAAGGTGGTGGGATTTTTTTTGCTAGAAAGCTTCAATCCACAGTTGGCCTTCTATGACTATGAGACAAAGGAAAATGTTTCTCGGTTATTTTGTGGGCTTAACTTCATGAAAAATCCCAAGCTCATCTGAGTAAGTGGGTGAAGGCAATCCTTTGGTGGGTTATTGAAAGAAAAGAAATGAAAGAGTCTTTGATGATAAGGCAAGGGGTTGGGAGGATCCTTTAGGTATAGCTAAATTTAATTGTCGGAGTTCCTTAAAAATCATTCTTTTTTGAATTACTCTGCAAATGTGATTAATGCGAATGGGGTATGTTTTTGTAAAGGTTTATGGTTAGCCTAGCTTAACCTTGTAGTATTTTCTTTGGGGCTTATCTTTTTGGCTGAAGGACAAACTTATTTCAGGTCCTTTTGATGTACTTTTCACCAAACTTATGAAAAGTATTTCTTTTTGCCAAAATAGTTAATGAATCTTGTGTTTGTAAGAAATAGTCGAGCTTATTTCTCATTAACATCAGATATAACCCCTTTCTTTAGGTAGGCCTCCTGCAGTAGGGTTGGTTTTTTGTATGTCCATGTACGTGTTCTTTTTTCATTTTTCTCAATGAAAAATTCGGTTTCTCATAAAAATGAAACATCAGACATAACCCATAGCTTATAATGTATATAGGAAATATTTGACTTGGCGATGATGTTGATGACCCATTGTTGACTTTATTTTTCCTGTTCATTTATATGCAGGTTGCTCTATCTCCCGGGTGCTTTAGTAGCCGGGATTCTTGGTATCATTGTCGATGTGTTCATGATCTCATTTATAGCCATATACAAAGGTCCTATTATGCTTTTTAAAGGGTGGAATCGCTTGTTTCATGACCTTATAGGTCGAGAAGGTCCCTTTTTAGAGACGATATGCGTTCCATTCGCTGGTCTTATTATTCTACTTTGGCCATTGGCTGTTGTTGGTTCAGTATTGGGCTCCATTGCCTCCAGTCTCTTCTTAGGTGCCTATGCCGGGATTGTTGCTTATCAGGTTAAATTATTAAATGCTATGTCTTTGATAAATCTCTGGTCTTCTAGCTTTTTACTAATTACATTTTTTATCCTGTTAGTTTGATAACCACGTGGGTAACCTGACTGAAATCACACAACTGGGAAAGTGGACAAATTTCTGTTAAATGCTTTCCCTTTTATTCCAATTTTTAATTATAATGATATGATAAAGTCTTACTTTTTGCATCTTGGTCTACATTTTGGAAAATCTGACTTATCGAATTTGGCAGAGCTAATAAGAGAACTCAGTTCAGTGAAATTCATGTTTGCAGTTGCACTATAGGTTATGTAATGTATGTGGTATGCCAATACATCCGATTATGCTAATCTTTTGAGATTTGTGTCCGCAGGAATCTTCTTTTGTTTTGGGGCTTCAATATATTGTGGCATCCTTGTCGATTTATGATGAATATAGCAATGACGTTCTTGACATGCAAGAGGGATCGTGCTTTCCCAGGTTTTACTCAAATGCTTAAATAAGTCGTACGCTATTCTTTCTTCCTCATACTTGAGTCGTTATGATATTATAATGATTTGTTATAATGAAGGCTGAATTATCGAAGAGATGGCCAATCATCAGTAGATGGCTTGCATACAACTTCACTCTCGAGACGAAGCTCTTTTCATGATCCTCCTTCACGCATGAATTCACTCAAAGAACCTATGATCGATCTGAAGCCACTTGAGGTACTTCGGCTCATTTTGGACTGAATAAGCATTCCTTTTCAATATTTTCTCCGATATTTCTCGGATCTGGATGTGTAAAGTTTTGATTTATATTCATGCACTTATATCCTACCATTGCTCTGATTCTGAGTTGACTTATATTTATCATCTCCGTAGCTGCTTGATAGCTTGTTTAAGGAGTGTCAGTGCCACGGAGAAAATATGGTTTGTGAAGGAACAATAATGTCAACCGATATCGAAGATGCAAAATCGAGCAAAGGCAGCAAAGTTATTAGCATTGGTTTACCAGCGTTTTGCATTCTTCAAACACTATTGCGTTCTGCAAAAGCAAATTCAGCTGGATTGTTGTTAAGTAAGTATCTGATTTGTCTTTAACCTTCCCTATTTCTCCATTAGACATTGACATATGATGATCTCTCTCTCTCGTGTTCTTTCTAATGGAATTTATAGGCTTACTCTTCATATTGATGAATGCAGGTGACAATGTTACTGAAATTTCAAGCACAAATAGGCCTAAAGATACCTTCTTTGATTGGTTTCTTAATCCGCTTTTGATCATCAAGGACCAAATTAGAGCAGAAAACCTTTCCGAGTCGGAAGAGGAATATTTGTATAGATTAGTTCTGTTGAGTGGTGATCCTGAGAGGTTGAAGAATTCTACTACCGTAACGCCTCCAGAATCTGAGCGAAGACAAGCCGAACTCGAAGCATTAGCTCGAAGGTCAGAATTCAAATTACAATCAGATACAGTGAAACTTAACGTTGTTAGTGCTATACTGTTATTGCATAACCAAGTTTAGTTTGATTTGTTCTCTCCTTTTTATCTGACTTTTCTAAGGCTCCGAGGAATCACTAAATCCATCTCAAGGTATCCGACCTTCAGGCGTCGTTTTGATTGCCTTGTAAAGAAGTTATCTGAAGAACTTTCGAAGAAAACGGGTTCTTGCAAGTCAACTAATGGAAGTAGGTCGTTGTCAAGGTCAAGAAGTGCATTTGCTAGAATGTTTAGTATGAAGTCTTCAAATGGCAAAACTAGCTACAGTGGGACCGAGAGAGAACCTCAACCAGATGAAAGAGATGTAGAAATTGCTTAGGGAGGAGAGAAGATCTTTAGTCGGGTCGAAACTTTTGTAATTTTTTAGTTATTTTCCAAGTGTCATATTGATGGTGATAAATGTATGCCTTTGTTTTGAAGTATATAATATATATATTTATATATAGGTCTGATGATCCTACATGAAAGAGACCGAGATTGCAATTCAAGTGAACCTAATTCAATTTCCAGTACAGGCTACACATTTTCAGGTTTCGCCCTTTTTGGGTCTTTGTATTCTTTCATCAATGGAGCGAGAGCGGTCATGCACTTCGAGAAAAGGGGCAGCAGATAGAGGGTTAAGGGGGCGAACTGCAGCATAGCTTAATAGTCAAAGCATCTTGACCTCTCCTAAAATGTCGTAAGTTCAAATTTCCACGTCGATATTTCTAATGTAATATTCTAGAAAAACGATGATTAAGGTGATATGATCATTGTTTGGCTTGTTTTTCTCATATTATGTTTGTGATTATCTATTCTCTTTGTTTTAGAGAACCAAACTTTAGTTAGAAAAAGCAGATTTAATCTCTTCTGAATTCACAAAAAAGCTTGGTTGGTTTTCCAAACAATCATATGACATCCATAAGATATTGAGAAGAGAAAACTGAAAGAAGCAAAAAGTTTCTATTAGAGCGAAACTTACAGGGAGGGAGCTAGAACGGTCGCCCAACTTCTATATGCTTTCCATGAAAATTTTGTATTCTATATTGCATGTATAGTAAGAGGTACAGAGAGAGAGAGAGAAGAGAGAGAGAGAGAGGAATTAAACCAGCACATCCCTACTTGATTCTGCATCTCACTCATATATCAGAATTATCTTTAAGTTTTCTTGCACCATGCCACCACCACCACCACCACTCCCTAGCAGTTTCAGAAACAGCAAAACCATTTTTTCTGCATCCAAATAGGAATCAAAATGTTGTGGTAAGTTCCTTTCCAATAAGAATGTGAGAAGAAGATGAAGGGAAAAGTAAGTTGGTTACCATTGGGGGATAGTCATAATCTTGTTCTGGTCTGGTATTGTTTTTTGCTGCTTTATTCCCAGGTGCCTCATTTGACTTCTTCTCATCTCTAGCTTTGCTAAATATTACTGTAAAGCCTTCGGCTGAGGCCGGATTGTTGACATCCCACTCGCCGAATTTCGGCAAGGGACGGCCTTTATCCTGCTATAGACATCAGAAACATATATATCAGAATTCCCATCTTCTTCGTCGAGCATTACTTGAATTCTCATGTCTCATCGGTTCTTCCATTGCTTTCATAAGGGTCTTAGAACATTTATATCAGAGTTTTCATGTTTCATCGGTTGGTTCTTCCATTGCTTTTATAGGGCCTGTGTAGATCACTTTCTGCAGAAATATATATATATATATATATATATATATATACATGCTTTTGGCTATGCATTTCTGTTAAAGCCATGAAAATGTTTTCTGCTGATATGAAACTCAAAACAAGGCAAACATGGCAGGAAAAGGGCAAACGGAACCCAAGTTCTGAATGTCTATTAATGATCATTCCCAAATATGTCAAATTCTTTTCCATTTCTTGAATGCTCTGCATCTTATATGAAAGAAAATTTACAACATGGAAAAGTTGCTCGACACGAGCAAATTTCATTTTCTGAAAACAAAGAAATGATATGGAAACAACACAGGCAAGGCAGGACAATGAAATGTAAATTTCTAAAAAAATGATGATATGGAAACAAAATTGATAGATTGACAAAGGGTTGATTGTTTGCAGGTATAGAGTTGATACAAATGATTCAGAGGAAGAGGAAGAGGAAGAGAATCTTACCGATGCCATTAAAATACATTAACAAAGCTTGCTGCGGAGAAGATGAAAGGCGTAGAGAGAGAAAGAGAGGAGGGAGAGAGAAGAGGAGGGGGCCATGGGGGTGGAAGGAAAGGAAGCCTAAAATGGGGATAACAGAAACCGACTAATTTGGTAACTCTCTTTCACAAAAACGCCTATGGCTATGGCTCACATTCAAAAGGCAGTTTCTTCTAACTTAACCAACTCTACATTTTAAACATAAACTAAACATAGCTTCAGACTAATTAATTCTTCGGACTAAACAATTCCAAACTTAAAAACTGGGTTAGAAAATACTTTTAGTCCATGTACTTTCGTTAAAGTAACAATTTAGTCCCTGAACTTTAGTTTGTAACGATTTCGTCCATGTACTTTTAAATTGGTAACAATTAAGTCCTTATTGTGAAATTTTTTTTGTTAAGTTTCTTGTATGTATAGATTGATAAATTAAAGAGAGACCAAATATGTTTATGAATTAGAAAGATTAAATTGTTATATGATAAAATTTGACACTTAATTTTAGTAAAAAATTTTACTATAGGGACTAAATTATTACAAATTTTAAATTAAATGAACTAAATCGTTACAAGTTAAAATTCAGGGGCTAAATTGTTACTTTAAGAAACGTACAGAGACTAAATCGTTACAAATTCAATTTCATGGACTAAATTGTTAATTTAGTAAAAGTACATTGAACAAATATGTTTTTTAATCTAAAAACTTTGCTCCTTCCCAAAACATCCTTTAAACGAATAATAAATGAAGTGATGATATTAGAAGAATAGAGTTTATGGAAGGCACACGCCCACGCTGTCTTCTTGTGTGATTATGGCGGCAAAATGAGCGTTGGAAGACTGGTCCACGCTGTCACTGCTTTCAACGGCCCACGTTTCTCCACGTCATCATCTACCCAGGTGGAGTTTTACAAATCCACGGCACCAGATTCGCCTCCACCTAAACTCCTAATTATCCATTTAAATCTAATTACGAAAATATCCACAATATTTTTAATACTTTACTTCATCATTAATAATATACTTTTAAATAAATACAACTGAGTTTGCTTATTTCATATTAATCTCCGAACTTTCGAATGTTTAAAAGGAATTTTACACGGATAAAAAAGATATTGATTAGTCAACCCGTTATAATTTAACGGGTAAAAATAAAGTAATTTTATGTAAAGTTAGAGGTTCATATTCTCAATCGATAAATTCTGTAAAAGAAAATTATTGATTATGCTACTAATTTAGTGATTAAACTTGAATGGTTTTGTTTATTCAATCCTTTTAAGACATTAAAAAAATTCAATTATGTGATAGATTTAGATAAAATTTTATATAAAGTTCAAAATTAAAATAATAACTTATAAAAAGTTTAAAATTTAAGGGGACTAAAGCGAAATAAGATTATAGATCAAAATGTGTTCCTTTATTTTGTTATATATATATACTTTTGGCTTTTTGTATATTTTGAAAATTTAGGCCAAATTTTAAAACCTTAAAAAAACTTGCTCTTTATTTTTTAAATTTAGCTAAAAATTCAAATATATTTTTAAAAGAGGTGGAAACTTTACCAGTAAAATTGTAAAACAATAAGTATATTTTTTAAAAACAGAAAACTAAAAATAAAATGATTCAGATAGTACTTAATCTCTCTATTAGTGCATAATAAGTCCTAAAAATTTTAATAATAAGTCCTAAAAATTTTAATTTTATGTCATTTTTGAGTGAATTTTTTTAAAAATGTCAAAACGAAGTAAAAAACTTATAAGACACAAAATTTAAAATTTWAAAATGTACTAGACAAAAATTCTAGAATTTATTAGATATAATTTAAAAATAATATATATTAGATATTTTTAGAATTTAATTAAAACTAAGATTTAAACAAATTAAATCATAGTCAATTTTATTTTTATTTTTTTAGTTTTAGAATATTATAAAATAATCATAAATTAATTAAGAAATTTTATTATAATTAGTAAACTATTACGTAATCATATTCTATATATATATAAATGGTTTTGTGCTACTTTTGTAATTCCCTCTTTTTGTATTGTCCATCTCTCTCTTTTTGCTCTCTTCTTCTCTGATAGGTTTCCGATTTCTGTGTGTTGGAGGCAACAATGGCGACAGGGATGCTGAGGAGGACAATATCTAGGGTTTCTGCAACGCCATTTTCAAGATTCGTACGAATTCGAGCTCACGCTTCCGAGGCCCAAGCCCAGCAAGTGGAGCAGAAGGCGGCTGCGGCGTCGAATCTGAAGACGTTCGCAATCTACCGCTGGAATCCCGATAGCCCTTCCAAACCAGAGCTTCAGGAGTACAAGATCGATCTCAAGGAGTGCGGCCCCATGGTGCTGGACGCGCTGATCAAAATCAAGAACGAGATCGATCCGTCCCTCACTTTCCGTCGCTCCTGCCGGGAGGGGATCTGCGGCTCCTGCGCGATGAACATCGATGGATGTAATGGCTTGGCTTGCTTGACCAAGATTCCGTCGGGAGCTTCATCGACGATTACGCCGCTGCCCCATATGTTCGTGATCAAGGATCTGGTGGTGGACATGACGAATTTCTATAACCAGTATAAGAGTATTGAGCCGTGGTTGAAGAGGAAGAGCGCGCCGTCTGTGCCGGGGAAGGAGATTCTTCAGAGTAAGAAAGATAGGGCAAAGTTGGATGGGATGTATGAGTGCATATTGTGTGCTTGCTGTAGTACATCGTGCCCCAGCTATTGGTGGAACCCKGAGTCTTATCTTGGACCAGCCGCTTTGCTCCATGCCAATAGGTAATTCCTCCACTTTGCTTGTTCGGTTATTCTCTGCTTCTCTGTTTGTAGACAGTGCTGTTTAGAGGAATTAAGAAACTACTTGTGATGAGCCATTGATTTGGGTGGTGAGGCTTATACCTGGATCATTTAGAGGATTCAAGGGCGTGATTATTAAGTTTCATTTCTGTTGGACAAGAAGTAGGCAGCAATAATTAGTGTCTTTTTGGTGTCTTTTTTGATTGCTTGAGGGAAATGAAAAATGCATAATATAAGTAAAAAAAACATAAAAATTTTAACATCTACTTACCCAGCAAATGGGTATTTCAAAGTATAAAATTTCTAGTGTATGGTGTTGCTAAAACAATAGACAAAAGAAATGGTAGATGTTATAATATTTTATTGACAAATTAATAGGAAAAGAGAAGCTAAAGAGGAAGAAAAACTTAATGAAGGGAAGTTTTGTATATGAAAATGAGATGAAAGAACAGGTAGTACCGTGTATAAAAAATAATCGAAAAAACTGAAGAACTTATTGAAGTATGTCAAAGCGTGTGTCGAGGTGCTACGAGTGAGTTTGAGGGTTCCTGGAGATTAGGCACAGCACATGCCTAGGTGTATTCAGGTAGAGGGGATATTCTAAGCAGGGAGCGACCTTCCATTAGTTTATTTGTACACCCTTCGCGGTACAAATAAATAAGTGGTTTCTTATTTCACACAAATTTTACCTGTGAACTGTGCTCCCTTAATCCTTCCATTTTTTTGCATTTCAAATCAATGATATAATCTGTTATGTCTTCTTCGTCCTTAGGAGGTGATTTCCTTCTCCTATTTGGAAAGGAAAGAGATGGGTCACATTCCACGGCAGAATGTATGATTTATTGTGGTCGCCTGTTGCGTTTAGAATCAAGCATGTTCTTTTGATTGTTTCTCATGACTCAACAAATTCATTACATGCTTTTGTATACAAAAGTTGAAACTCATGTATTTACTTTAGTTTCTTGCCCTGATGATAATTTCAACCTTAGTACTTTTTAAGTAGTTTACTAAATAAATAGATAGTGGACGGAGTGGAGGATCTGGTTGGAAAGTTTTTGCTGATATTACATAAAAAGAATTTTATCCACAAAAATTACTAAAGAATGTTATAGTCAGTTTGACTGGAGACGCCTGGAACCCATGATTATGAACATGATATGCTCCCTACAACTATTAAAAGCATACCATGCATAAATGATATCTCAGGAGGATTTTCTTCAACTTTTTACTGACATACTAGTGATGGAGACAATTGTAATTGTTCTATTTGGCATTAATGATGGAATTCTACTTGGAAAATCTTTGTATTTAACGTTGTATTCGGACATAGTTCATGACCTCATAAGTTCATATGTATGTATGTATATGATTTGATTGTATGATTCATCTATTAGTTATTACACCTCACAATTTCCTATCTAGCACCATGACATTGCAAGAATATTGATGATACACAAAGCTATGATTAAATTGATTTCAAAATCATTACAGAAGGAAGAAAATATCAGTTTAAAACTACTTAAAGTTACTAACACCCTTTGTCTCTTGCACTGCATGGTGTTTGTTTGGTTCTAAATCTCCTCATCAAGCCACCCCTTGTTTGTTTGGTTCATCAAGGACAGCGATTCTTTTCTCTTCTTTTCTTGGTATTACAAAATGATATCATTTATCTCCCCCCTGGTATGTGCAGGTGGATAAGTGATAGCCGTGATGAATATACCAAGGAGCGACTTGAGGCAATAAATGACGAATTCAAGCTCTACCGTTGTCATACTATTCTGAACTGTGCCCGTGCCTGTCCAAAAGGTTTGAACCCCGGAAAACAGATCCAAAATATCAAACACCTTCAGCTCGTGGGTTGAGCCTGAGTTTCAAGGTACATGAAGCACAATAATGTTCTTTTCATTCAGTCATGCGATGTATTTTGTGGATGTGATTTTGATCTAATAACTTGTGGATCATTTAAAATTGGGGTTTAAGTATTTATATTACCCCTAATAAATGTTGATAGAAACCTCTTGGCTGGCTTCATACCATTCCATGATCATCCTTTATTCATCTGATTCAATCAAAAAGTGGTTCTTGTTGGTGTTAATTTGAAAAGCAAAAAAAGGCATGCAGTTTTCTTGTGAGTTATAGAATACTAAGCTAAGCTCATGTGGTTCTTATGACACTTTTTTATCTGCAAATGATTGTAAATAAACTGTAGAATTGAAAACTATTGCAACAGCAGATGTGGGATGACAATTACAATATTGAGAAGTGTATAATTAAAGCAGCCCATTGAACCTTATATAAAGTGAGCCTTCTGCTGAAACTTCACCAACTGAGCAGCTAATTTTTTGCCGAAACAAAAGGGCCATTTTTATTTTTGCACTATGATGAAGTCATTACCAATGCCTGTGCTTGTATTTCTAGTTTTGGTGATATTCATGAGTCCCAGTTGCAGTTCCAGAGTTCATGTGAATAGGGAAGCTTTTGAATCATCACAGTATGTTTCTGTAACAGGTATGCAACCACGAGTGTCGGTGTCATTGACCATGTGTTAATATTTCCATCAGTACTTTCATATATCATCAACGCATGTGATTTTGGACATTGAAAATATGACTATCGACATCACTTGTGTTTCTCCAATGGAAATATTATGCATTTTATAAGTTAGTAATGGTAAAATAATATTTTTATTTATTTTGAAAAATTATGAAAAAGGGAAACGGAAATAAGAAATTAGAAGCTTGATTTTGTTGTTTCAAAAATTTGTATACAATTTTGTATTAGAAACAAGAAATCAAAATAATTGCAACTTATGTTTTTCAAAAACTAAAAATAAGATATAGAAATATTATTGGATCCTATTAAATTTTATAATTTATATAGTAGTTTATAAGTACATTTAGTTTTTAGCAATTTATCGATCTACATAGATAAGAAACTATGTTACATTTTAATAAAATTTTCAATAGTTACAAATTTTTAAATTATAAAAATCAAATTGTTACTGTCGAAAATTCATATTATAAATTGTTATAAATTTTACATCAAATAAACTAATTTGTTACATTAACCTCAAATATTAAATTGTCACAAATTTTAAATTAAATGAACTAATTTGTCATATTGTGAAGTTGAGGTTTGTCAACTAAATCGATCAGCATCTACTCTGCTATTTTCTTTGAAGTCAAAAGCTCAAATCCTTGCACTACCATATTAATTATATTAAAAATAACTAATTAAATTTTTTTTTAATCTCTCAAAACAATTTAATCATTGTAATGATTTAATACTTATACTTTTAATTTGATAATAATTTAGTTCTTTTTCTTTTAAATATAACAATTTAGTTATTGAACTTTTTTAACATGTAACAATTTATCCCCTTTCATGAAAGTTTTTGTTAAGATTTAATAACATTTCTTATATAGGTGGATTGATAAACTAATGAACAACCAAATACATTTATAAATTACAAATACTAAATTATTATATGATAAAAATCAACACTAAAATTTTATGAATTTTCTATAATAAGAACTAAATTGTTGCCGTAAAGACTAAATTGGGCTAAATTGTTACTAATTTAAAAGTACAAAGACTAAATCATTACAAATTAAAATTTAGAATTGAAGTATTAGGACAAAACCGTTACCAAATTCGTTTTTTTAACCCAAACAAAAAAAAAAACTATGGATCTCACAATTATTCCAATCAATTAAACAAAGAAATTAAATGAAGTGAATCAGAAGAAGACAGCAGAAGAAAAAACTTGATTTATCAACAATAGTGACATGAGACAGCCAAATTCACCTAACAAAGAACATCCTCAACATTTATGAAATCTTAACCAAAAAACTCTCATGTTGGAAAAATGTGTAATTGTAGGGTGCAATAATGACTGTGACACTGCCTGTTGTAAGTGTGATGTCAGGAAACAGCCCCCTCTCTGTGTGCAATGCTGCCAAGAACCTTCACAAAGTCACTAACATTCTGAATCTCAGCTATTACTTCACTTGGTTTGGATTTAGCCTCTTCTACAAAACCTACTGTTCTCTATTTTGTATGAATTCTTTATTGGCTCAGTGGGAAATGTTTACACAAAAAATAAAATAATCTCCCCCATTATTTTCCAGTAAATATGATTATTTTATCAACCTGCCTATAAACAGTCTAGAGTTTGATTTATAAAGGCTCTTTGGATCTACAACAACAAAGCATAAGAAACAAACAGGCTCCATCCTAGCTCTCAGGGTATAATAGAAAGTAATCAGATAAGTGGATTCAAAACCTCCTGGAAAGACCAAGGAATACTGTGGCAGATGAGATCTGAACCCGTAGATCAGCAATATCGACATCGTGTCCACCTTCGACGAGACCCCACTTGTCCACCTGCAAGGAGTTTAAGGGAGTTTTTTCTTGTTTAGAACAGGTTATGCTGTTTCATCTTAATATGTATTCATTAGTAAGCCCTTGAGATAGCAGAATGAATGAGTAGTAATGAAGGAGAGAGGTAAAACCTGCAGATCTTCTTCGAGTCTAATCAACTCGATTGCTTCCTCGATCTGCAACTTCCCACGAAAAATTCCGATGGCGATTATTAAGGAGTGTGCAGCTGATGCAATGGCATCAATTGATGCCAACTCACAGTAGTCTGTTTTCCTTAGAAGATCTTCGACAGCCTTTATAAGACCATCTTCCTGCTTCCCACCGAAAAAACTGGAATATACAACAGGCTTAAAGCCAAATTCTGAGCCCACCCAGTCAAGTAAAGGATCTATTTTCTCCACTTGTCGTTCTACAAAGAAATTGCAACACCAATTATAGAATGAAACATTTATGGTTGAAAAACTGTACTCAATCTTTATGAAAATTGACAACTAGATAATTATCTCTATTACAAACACAATCGTCAATTGTCAATCCAAGTTAATTTGTGCTTTGTATTGTGGAACCTGGCCCAAAAGCATTGCAAAAAAGAAGTTCATGCAATTGTGAAGCAAGTATTGTGTACTTGGAACAGATAATGTCAAGAAGCTACAGAATATGTAATGTTGAAATCCCACGTTCAGATTGTCCAATGCAATATATTACGGCTACGTTGCTATATGCATGGTCTGGCATTCAATTGGCATTCAAAATTCTCCCAGAACCAGAATGAGATATTATTGAGATGAGAATAACACTAGAATGAAGAATATTAATAGGAAATTCAATAATAGTGTAGAGGAAACCAAATGCCCTCTATTGCCCTTTATTTAAATTCTTTTTCAGTATATCAGTAGGTGGTTGATCACTCATATCAGGATCTAGATGCTATTGTGCAGCTACAACCAAAAATTTTGGAAATGTCAACTAAAAAAAGTCGTAGATCACTCATATCAAGATGTAGATGTTATTGCAGCTACAACCAAAGTGGAAAATTCTACTTAAAAAAAAAAAAAAAGCAAAGTGGTTCATCAATTATCTCAGGAGTCAGCATGTAGATGTTATTGTGGCTAATGTTATAACCAAAAATGTAGAAAAATTCTACCAAAAAGAAAGTGGTGATCACTTATATCAGGATGTAGATGTTGTTGCAACTACAATCAACAATGTTGGAAAATCCTACTCAATCGGCATCTTAACTTTTGGAGTCTTCTAAACCAAATGTTTTCTACACAGGAGTAACACATTTACTTTAACCAAGTCAAAATACGAAACCCGAAAAGACCACTCAATATATTGCTCGTATTAGTTGATCTACGGCCATTAGACACAAAATAAAGCCAATAAATAGCAACTTGAGTAAATCTCATGCTTAATGATATTGAACTTAGCTATCTACTTCAGTCAACAAATTAGTTATGAGCTCATAAGATTACTCGACATACCGTGTACTCCACTGGTTAGAACATTGTCCTCGGGAGCACGACAGAAAACCAGATCCTGATTGAATTTCTTCATCAAATGTGCGATGATCTTGGGCCGCGTAAGAGGGACTCGTTCCAATGCGGTACAGGCCAATTTCATCAGAGGCATTGTGAAGGGTCTGATCCCATCTGTTTCCTACAACGATTAAAGCTTCATTTCAATCCGGACAAACAAAATTTCAATAACCTTCCAAAAAGGACGAGAACGAAATCACGATCAAAGATATGGGAAATCACCTGATATTCCCACTCAGCCGCTACTGCCTTGGCGAGGCCTAGAGTCGGTAGCTTAAGCGGCCTCTTCGAAGGGGTCTTCAGCGTCCGGTAATCAAGCATCACCGTCCATCCATTCCCGTCGTCCGCCTCCCTCGTCGTCACTTGCTGGTAAAACCGCTTCCCTACGACGGAACCGGTCATGAACGAGGTGGGCATCGTCACCGACGAGCTGGAAGGGGATGAAGAATCGGCTCTGGAATTCGAAATTGGAGCCTTGACGAATATGGCATCTTCTCTAGCGCTGCCGTCGGAGAAAGTGAAGGAGGCAGATTGGGCGTCGGATTGAGCTTCTTCGACAGCGGCGACAGTGGAAGTAAGCGTACGCGAGCGGAATGGATGAGCTGCGATTGGCGTGAGATTTGTAATTCTGATTGATTTCGCCATTTTTGCTAGAATTGAGCTCGCCATTTTCTTACTTTTGCAGGATTTTTCTTGCGATTGTTCCGAATGATCTGCTAGGGTTTTAGAAATTGAGGGAGGAGGAGGGATTGCAAATAGACGGGTCGGGTCAATTTCCTGAAAAAAAAAACGAGTGGGTTTAATTTAATTTTGGTTAAATTATTTTGTCAAAAAAAAATATACATATATATATACACTTCTATACTATATTAAAATGCTATTTGAAAAACATTTTTGCACTATAATTTTTGATTAATTACAAATAAATAAACTCAAATTAATTTTGAAAAATATAAAATTAGTTTTTTAATTGCACACATGCAATTTGGGTTATCTTCGTGAACAATTGCTTTGTTTTAATATGGAAACATATATTTTTTTTTAACTGATACCAATTAATTGTATTTACAATTAAATACATAAAAACTTCTTGTTTTTTTTGAACCGACCAATTAATTATCTTTACGATTAAACACATAAACCGTTTTTATTATATTTATTATTATACTAAAATCGATAACTATTAAAATTCTACCTAAAGTATATAAATACAAAACATATCATCAAACTGTCAAATCGAACATAGCTCAAGTGGTTAAGGCATCTACAATAATTGGAGGGGGCACCTATGCATCCGCCCCTACTAGTGACACCGCACCGGCATCGAGTTTTCTAGTTGCATGCTCATTTTTTCTTAGACGAAATTAGTCTTCCAAAGGACATGTGGACCTTTCCGAAATTCGCCTTTTTGATAATATATAATCATAATTTTTGTAAACTTATTAATAACTTAAAATTTACTTACACTTCAAGCTGATTTATATTTTCAATCCGAGTTAATTTTAAACTCAAACTCAAATGGTATAGACTATAGAGTGGGTTAGTGGTTTAGAAATATTCATGGGTAGTCGACTTTTTTGAACAACGCTAGTTAAAGACATTTGAATGTTACACAACTCTATATCAAAAATTAATTTTAATTGTTTGGGTTGGGTTTGTAATTTAACCGGGATTATTTGGGTTGTCGAAATCTATATAACCACAACGATTGGATTGCATCCAAAATATTGCAAAACCTAACCCAACGCATGAATAATATCCGTACTTCATGATAGGAATATGTTTATGAGAGAAATTTTGTTGAAAAAGTGGGTTTGATTGAAAGCGTGAGTCGATTAAAGCTAGGAGAACAACAAAGAAAAAAACTAAAGGACGAAAGAAGACAATTTTCATTATCAAATGCAAGAAATGTATCAACAAACAATGGTCTCTCAATTAGATTTGCTTTGAATTTTTCTTGTTTGTCTTTTCCTCTCTTATGTTTATGTTGTCACACTAATTTTCGTCAATTCATCGTGAGATAGTGGTCCCGAGTTTTGTCTGACCTTTATAGTCTACTTACTCGTCAAGAATTCTTGTTCTCTCTTATCTTTTGATCGTGAGAGAAGGAAATAATATTTTATACCAATCACCAAATTCGTTCTCCCTACCCCCAAATTATTATTAATATTTTATACCAATCACCAAATTCGTTCTCCCTACCCCCAAATTATTATAACATCATTTTAAACGTGATTGAGACTCTTTGATTACTTTCCCAACTCACCACAACATTATATTTTCATCTTAATTTTAAGTGGGGAAGTTAATTGAAATTGTTGTTTTGAAACAATTTCAATGCTTAAGGGTTAAAATCAAACTTTTAAAATGGTAGTAAATTGAAACATACCATCTTAAGATCATGGACATAAAATGAAACCGAGAACCTTTCCCACATATACCAATATTTTACAAGTCATCACCACATCACTTTTCCATCTGTATTTTAACAAAAAAAGTTGTCAAAAAGCTAATTTTGAAACAAAGTTTAAGGGTAAAATTAAAACTCTTGAAAGTTTAGAGGTATTATTAAAACATACCTATAAAGTCCAATGGCATTTTGTATAACAACCTTTAATCTTTTCTCGGTTTAAATCTCACGTTGGTCCCGAACTTTGAAAGTTTTGTTTCATTTTGCTCCTCAACTTTGTTCTGATGGTTGAACTTTTGACAATAAACTATTTTAGCACTTACCATTAACAAACTAACGAAATAATGATGTGACCTCTATATTTAGATAATATGCCACCAATTCTAGTAGCATCCAACAAGTTACCAATAAATAAAGGGATGAATTTATTAGCGCGTTTGTTTAGAGTACAAAATATGTTTAAATCCTATTAATTAGTAATCAATCGAGATACATAAAAATTAAACATAGATATCTCGAATCAATCTTTTTCTTAATTATTATTATTATTATTTAGGCCTAAAAAAACATTTTATTTTAATTGGATTACCTTTTCCAAAAGTCTTTTTTATCCAAATGAGCTGTCAGAATTTGTTAGTCAACAAGTTCTCCAATCCATCCATATAGCTTCCTTGTTTCCCAAGCTTAGCTTTATCTTCATTATATATAACAAACTCAAATCAGCTGAGAGAGAATCCATCGTTAAAAAAAAATGAAGAGAGAAGGCCGGCAACACGGAATGGTCAGAACCTACCGGATCCTCCCGTCGCCGGTCAACCCACGGCCGGAGAATTGGTTCGTCAACCAGTCCGGTTCACCGCCGCTCACGGCTGGATTGTTCGCTAAAGCCCCAGTCGAGCCGACCAACCACTCGAAGTTCACCGGAAAGTGCAGCCGCCCCCGGTGCTCCGGCTGCCGCATGCATCCGGTTTGCAAAGCCAGGAACAAGACCAAAGGTATATTTAAAGTTTCTACCTTGATTTGAAATTTTTTGATTTGACTCCTAGAGTTTGAATTTGGTTTGAATTTCATCTCTATAAATTACGTTTAAAATTTTATTTCCTAAATTTTATAAATTTCAATATGATGATGTTAAAAATCCCACCATAAAAAATCAAAAATCAAGAGACTTGATAAGATTTATAAACATAAAAATGTGTTACTCTTTGTCAATTGATTTTGAGAAGGTAACTATATGAACATTAAGATAGCATCAAAACTAAACAAATTTAAACTAACATCTTGTCACAAAGATCCTATTGTTTAGTCAAATTTCACATATCTATTATTGTAATCATATGATTATAAAAAAAATTATGTAATAATGAGTTGAAGTTGTCTAACGACTCACTATGTTAGTTGACCTTATCGAAGGCTTAGAAGCAAAATAAGTAGATTTTTAAATTAAAGATGATTTGTGAGATTTATTAAAGTATAAAGATTAAGTTAAAATAATCAAACTCAAACCATAGGAACCAAATTCGTAATTTAATCCATATTTACTTTTCTCTTTCATATTATTAACATTCTCTTTCATTTGTGAGTTTGAAAATTAACCCAAACTAAATAAGTATTTATCAATATTGATTAAAAAAATAAATGATATTACATTATTACATGAATTCAGATACAACAGTACTTATTGTTTGTGTGATTAAATTCAAAAGTAGGACGGATAACTATTCTAATTTTTTTATAATATTTTTAACAACAGGCACTCACAAACTCCAATCATGATCGACGTTGTGGATTCAAATTCTCAACCTGAATTGAATATGTTCAACTCATCGGCCTCTCGAACTGTGGATCACTTATCGAATAACGATTGCTGGGATGGTGATGAGGACGATCATTGTGATCATGGAAATTTGGAGAGAGAGAATCTAGAGGGAAGTGGGGTCCAATCAAATGGTGATGACGATGAAATGGGCTTCTGCCACGTGGAGCTCGTACTAAACCACGCTCTAGAGCATGATCAAGAATGGTGTCTAGTGGGTGAAAATGAAATGTAATTAATTACCCTATACAATTTAATAATTCCAATATGATTGCAACTCGAACATAATCCAATTTGGATAGGTTATATATTTTGATCCAGTTTGAATTTCTATTCTCATATGGCGTTGAACTTAAATAAAAAGTAATTTAATGCAATTAATATAATTTTATTATTAATTCAATAATTTCTTCGTCTTTCAAATTTGATTTTCATTTTGTATATTAAGATCATGTTCATTTGTTTAATCTTATCTGATTTATAAATTTTTTGATTATATAGTTGAAGTGTAACTCAAACCGAGTCACCAATACTTTAATTAGTTAAAGTTTCACGTTTGACAATCGTCTTGTTTGGTTAAAAATCATTTTTGGTCTCTATACTTTCATTAAAATAACGATTTAGTCAATGTATTTGCAAATTTGTAATAATTGAGTATCTGAAATTTTGTATATAATAATTTAGGCCTTGTTGGTAACATTCGTGTTTGTTTCTGTTTCTTCATTTTTAATAAAGAAAAATCAATTGCATGACTTCAACGTCCATGAATTCAAGTATGATAAAACAATATAAAAAATTGGAAAGGGAAACAATAAAGAAGAAATTTATTTTGGTTGTTTCCGAAATTTCTATACAATTTTGGGAAAGTTTCCAAAGAAAGAAGAAACAAGAAACATAGTTACTTACACAATGCTTCGATTTCTTAAAAAAAAATGGAAACAAGAAACACGTTACCAAACAACCCTTAGTCATTGTAATTTAAATTTGTAATGACTGTGAAAAATGTTGTTAAAATTTCAATGAATTTTTTTTATAAATTTAATTGATAAAATGATGGAGTACCCAATGTGTTTATAAAATACGTACAAAATCTAAATGGTTAGACGATAAAAATTGATACTTAATCTTGATGAGATTTTTCACGGTAAAAATTAAGTTGTTTCAACTTGTAAACTATGTACAAGAATAAATTGTTACCTACTAAATTTCTAGAACCAAATTATTACCAATTTGACCTCCGGTCAGATCTCAAGCTAATTACAACAAAACACTTCTTTTTTTTTGCTATTTTTTTCTTAAATTATTATTTTGAAAAAGTTTTATGTTTTTTTAATTTGTAAAAACAATAATAATATTATTATAATATATATATATATATATATATATATATATATATTGGGATATTAATGGAGAAAGACTGTTTGATCAAGAAAATGATCGACTACAATAGTTTTGGATCAACTAGGACGAACTGGATAAGGAATCCGGATACCGTGCAGAAGACCTGCAAAACAAAGTAAGCACTCCGATGCTAAAGTCAGCAAATATCCAAATCAACTCGAGAGAGAGAATTGGGTTGTTCGCGTACCTTGAAATGAAGCGAAATGGTTCTATTTATAGGCAAAATCCCCGACAACGTTCTCGACAAGGCCTCAACGGCCCTTTAAGGTTGCCGTGAAGTACTGTGTGATGTCGCAGAGTCTGTTGGAGAATAGACTGAGTCGAAGTGATCCAAATAATACATTTGGTCGGCTCGACCGTTAAATGAGGTCAGCTCGACATGAGGATTCATGATCGAGGTAGATACACTTGCAAGGGGACACCATGTGCAGAACAGCCAACCATAGCATGCCACGTATAGGTTGAGAATTTGTCTCCAACAAAATCCATGGATGGAAGATTACTTGTAAAGCAATAGGAATTATCAATGGAGAATATTGTTTTGATATATAACTGATGGATATTGTTACCAATACAGGGGTTAAAGTTAAATGGCTATAAACTAAGGTTAAAGTTTAAATCTTTATTTCAAGAAATTAAAACGGTTTTCAATATATACATTTTTATTAATATATAAGAGTGTGGATCGAATTTTCAACCTCATTGTCGAATACATATGGATTAATCTATGGAGTTATCTCGCATTAATCACTGGTTTTTTTCCAATGGAATTCTGTGGCCCATTATATACAATCTTGTGTAATAAAATAACTTGACATTTTGGTCCATTATTCCAAGTAATAATTTCTTTCTGGTCCCCACACTCATTTGTTGCTATTTTTCTAATACATAACAACTACCATTTAGTATTATTATTATTATATTTTTTGAAAATAACTACCACTAACCTTGAAGAGGACAGTGTGTGTTGTTGATTGAGGGGCTCAATTTGAAAGTGGCTTTTAAAAAGTTATTAAAAAAAAATCAAGTGCTTTATTTATAAAACTAGGTTAATTTGAATTAACGATCACATGTTTGGTTGAGTCAGATTCATTATATTAAATATATGTTGATGTGTCCATATATCTATGGGTTTGAATCGATATGAGTTGTAATCGACATTTCAATAATATTATAAAAAAAAATTGACAAAATATGAAAAATATCAACAAAATTCATTAATATAAACATAATATTATTAATCATTTTTAATTTATTCATAAATGGTTAAACGATTATTTGTTCATTACTTTTTTTTATCAATATTTCAATCGATATTTTCATGAAATTAAGACTTCGACATTTTCATCGACATCGACATTTAAAACTTTGAGTTAATTATAAATGTATCCAGACAAATTATACGATAAACTTTTCTATTAAAATAAAAATAAAAGGTTAGCATGGCGGCAAGCCATTAAAAAAATTATTTATTAATTTTAAAAAATAGTGTCATTTTTTTAAAACAATTTTAGAGGTAGAACAAAATAAAATATTGTTCCTCCTCTCACTGATCAAAAGATTTGAGAGTAAACCAAAAGATTTGAGAGTAAACCAAGGTAAGTAAATTATGGACCATGGACAAAATCTAGGGTCTCCCACTCCAAGATTAATGGAATATTTATTATTATTTATTTCTCCAAAATTTTGATCTCTATATATTTTTATATTTTTATTTCTTGGGCTAACATATGGCTCTCATTCTTTCCTCTCTTAAAAAAATGGATATTTTTTCAAAGTTTTCTCTTTCAAATTTTTTCTTTAAATATATCTCCAACTTTCTTATATCTAAATTTTTTCTCGTTCTAAGTATAACTTTTGTTGGTTTATTTTCACTAACAACTATATTTTGAAATTTTTTATCTATTTTTTTCTCATTATAATTTTTTTCTCTTTCTATTTTTTCTTTTTCTAATATATTTTTCTTTCTGACTTTACCCTCTCTAAAATTTTCTATTTCTATTTTAACTTTTCGCTTACTATTTTTTAACTTCTTTCTCTTAATTTTTTTCTAACCTTTTTCGCTTAATTTCTTTTCTCTCTAAAATTTACACTCTCTAAAACTTTTCTTTAAAAAATATTTTTTTATCTCTCTAAACTTTTCATGTGTCTACAGTAGGCATGACAAAATTTTCAGTAGTGTCCAATTCTCGCTCCAAGAATAGGGAATGAATTTTCCACCATATCTCAATCTCGTGCCTATTCTATTTTTTAAGCAATTAATATATTTTTTATTAAATATTTTTTAAAACTAATTATTTATAGTAGTAAAAATAATTTTTGGGTAAAAATGATAATATATATTTATTATTCTTTTATTATTTATAGGTAATTCAAATTAATTACTAAACCGGTCATTTTTTCGATGAAGATTACTATCTCTTAACGGAGATTACTCAATCTGAACTTGAATTCTAGAAATCAGAGAATAGGATGGAGGCATGGACTAAAAATTTATATGAACATAAGGATGTAAAAGGGAACCTCGACTCTCACATGACACTTATGATGATCTCTTTCTAATATATCTTTTCAACTTTCTAATTTAAAAATAATAATAATAAAAGTGTTCCGAAACATGTTTGATTTATTTCATAGGAATAAAAAATAAAAAATAATTATAAAAAATTTTATTTTTGAAAAACATAGCTAAAAACAAAAAAATAAAAGGTAAAAAGAATAAAAAAACTAAAAATAGAAATCTTATCGAACGCTTCGAACATGAGATCGAACGATGAAGTTTTACCAGTGAGAAATATAGGAAATGAGGACAAAATTAATTTTAGCGAATCCTGGCTGCAACGTCATCTCAAAAGAAACGAACGGTCCAGATTCAAATAGCAGATGGAGGGGATAGTGACTGATTTGACTCACAGAAAGTTTTGATTTACTCAAATAACCTATCCATTTAAAATTGTTTTTTCTAACCTATTTTATTATGTTGAAGGGGTTTTTTTTAATATTGTTGTAAATGAAACTTATTTTAAAAATATAGTTGTTTAATAAAAAATATTAAAAATATTGTAGATTTTGAAACTTATTTTAAAAATATTGTAGTTTTAAAAAACTGAAAGTTGGTCGTCTCTTCAAGAGACGACCATTTAGACGAGAGACGACCATGTGGGATGGTCGAGACGACGACCACCCGGTCGGTTTATTTCTGAAAAACAAAAGTATTATGTTTTATATTATATATTATTTAGTAGCTTTAACTCCAAAAATTCTTGAGTAGTGTAGTGAATGTACTGTTGCTCCATATCTCTCCCGTCCTGGGTTTGAATCTTAGGTCATGCGTTTTTCTTCAAACCTAGGACGAAAGAGATATAGAGCAACAATACATCCACTACACCACTCAAGAAGAGACGACCATGTTGGATGGTTGTCTCTTGACGACCACCCTTCACTTTTTTAAAACTACTATATTTTTAAAAAAAGTTTCAAAACATACCATATTTTAAATGTTTTTAATTAAAATACAATATTTTTAAAATAACTTTTATTATTAACATTATTAATAAAAAACACCCGATGTTGAAGTATAACATACTTGTTTTGTTTCTATTTCTTCCAACTTTATATATATTTTTTTACTTTCTTTAAAATTTCTTGAACAAGTTTATAATAACGAATCATTCTTTCCAATCGATATCGAACTCGGATTTGAATCCATATTGTATAAATCTGTACCCTTTGATATATTTTTTTTAATTTGGGGTTGTTGAAATTAAATGGCCACAAATATCGGGCTTGGTTCTTACCTGGAATGGCATAAATCTCGTCCAAAATTCATAAATCTCGCATTTCTCGATGGCTTCATTAGCATCCCACTATTCTGCTATACTTAAATCTCGGGCTTGAATCCCGGTGAGATTGCATAATCTTGGTTGGGATTTATTTAATCTTGGCCCGCATAAATCTCGGACTTGAATCTCGATGAAATTGCATAATTTCGGTAGGGATTCATTTATTATTTTTTAATTTGGGTTTGTTGAAATTAAATGGACATAAGTCTCATGCAATCTCAAACCAATAATTTTGTTTACCTATGAATGAGTGGTCAAAAATAGAAGCCAAAACTCTGATTACTTATGAAAACTCAAACAAATTTTACCTGAAAAATAAAGAAGTGGGCAAAAATAGAAGCCAAAACTCATAAATTTTTCTCGAGAATTGACCTTTGACTTATTTATCAGGCATGAATTCGCCTAGGAAATAAAGCAGATGCCAAAATAAGAGGCTTAAACTCGAGCAAGGCTTCTGTCTTATTTCTCGATAAATTATCCAAGGGCCAAAATGAGAGGCCAAAACTCGGGCGAGTTCGAAACTCGCCCGAGTTATGAAATTCGCCCGAAAACATCGGTTCACGGGCGAGTTTCAATAACTTGGGTTGTTTTTTAGATAACATTATACGCTTTTGTATATCATGTTAATAATATATATCTTGGCCTGTTGGTCATGAGTGGAAATTTCATTTGTTTATGCTAAGGTTGGATCCCTGCCATATACATTTTTATTAAAGAATTTTTAAAAAATTTTTATCCTAATTTTTATCCATGCGATTCAAACACTTGCACGCGTGGTAACTAACGAAAAAAAGTGGGGTCTAAAGCAACTAGGCCAGATATTAGTTTGGTAGTAAAAATAACAATTAAAATTATACATTCAATTTTAAACTTGTTTGAGATACCAAAGTATAAAAACTCGTCCGTGAACAAATTCCGAGAAAATTTCATAAAAATTCAGGCGAGTTTTCTTCGAAATCGCCCAAGGTTTGGAGCTTCTTTTGTAATGAATATAAAATGAGAGGTAATTTTGGATTAGAAAAAATAATTTTTGAGGAATAGGTTATTTGAGCAAAATAAAACATTTAGGTCATTTGGGTCAATGTGACCAATGAGCGTACAAATTGCCAAAAGGGAATCTCTTCAGTCTTCAAACCTTAAAAGAAAAAATCACCCAAAAACGTCTCATTAATTCGCTCCCCACAGTTCATCTTAGAGAGAGAGAGAGAGAGATGGCTTCGTGGAATTCAGTTCCGCTGGAGATCGTTTACGAAGTATTAGGATGGAGCTCAATCATATGCTGGGGAGTCGCCGGATATCCACAGGTCATTCTGAATTTCCGGCGAAAAAGGTAAGAAAAAATCTATCGACTCTCGATTCCGGCGGCCGCGCCGTCGTGTTCATCGGCAGGATTATATATTGATGTTCTTTGTTTTTGTTTTTGGTACAGTGTTGTAGGATTCAGCTTCGATTACTTGATTCTGAATTTCACGAAGCAGTCGTCGTATTTGATTTACAACGTTTCTCTGTTCTTCAGCGCCGCCGTTCAGCGCCAGTACTTCGATAAATATGGCTACGATCAGGTAATTTAATTTTTCTTCAAAATTAGTCTCTAATCCTAATTCTAATCCTACCGATTTTTGTTATAGATCTAACCTTTAAAGAGAACAAAAA
>NW_019104597.1:325152-349174 GCF_001995035.1 Momordica charantia
ACCAAAAAGTTCTTCAAAAGAGAAAAAAAAAAAAAACTATCCAACATATTTTATTTTCTTTTTCAATAAGGAAACTCTGACGCTGAATATAGTTTTTAAAACAAAAAGAGGAAAAAATACAGAAACATCGTCAAACTGACTCAGCTCTAACTTTTTTTTTTAAATTTATATTTCTTAAATCCTTTATTTAAATCCGAGTTACAAACTAAATATTTAATTTAGTCTAAATTATATTAATTTATTTATTTATTAATATTTTTTATGAATTTATTTTACAAGTTACATAATTTAGAATACATTATATTTTACAAGATTACAAAAACGAATATCCGAAATGCATGAATCCGACATCCAATTTAAATATATATTTTTATCTAAAAATCGTAAATTTAAATCCCAATCTTACACGTTGATGTACTAAAATGAAGACGGTCAAAAAGTAGAAATCTCCGACAAATAAGGAGGAACACAAAAACTCTAAAAAAGGAAAAAAAAAAAGAAAAAGAAAAAAAAAATTGATTTGGATATTTTGTTTTCCAAAAATATGGTGTAAGTTGGTCATAGGTGCCTCTATCATCGCTGACATTTTGGGCGGCAGTATATTTTTTGAGTTTATGCACAAGATTTTTATGGTTTATATACCTTGTTTTGGTTTTGTTATTTTGATTTTGATTTATTTTAGTTTCTATTTTGAATGATTTTTAATTCATGCATTTTCAATTTTTGTTCATTTAATTTTCAAATTTCGAACCATCTATTTTAGTTTCCATACTTTTAAAAAGTGGTTATTTTAATTCATTTTGACCATTTTGTATCTTATTTATTTTAATCATAAATTTTAACATAACAATTTTCTCGATAAATTTCTTGAAATGTAGGTATAAATTTATATTAAAGAGTTTTTGTTAATGTATAAAATTTGTGTTATAATTTTTGACCAAAATAGTCACATTTTTTAAAATATAGAGACCAAATCAGAAGTTTTGAAAGTATATGAATCAAAATAAACAAAAATAAAAAATACATTCACTAAAATAGTATTTAAATATTATTTTTATTTGAGAAAACTTTTTAAGTGTCCAGTAGTTGTACGGTGCAAATGTTTTTGTTATTTGTACAAACAATGGTGAAAAAATTTTTTAGTACAAATAATGGTGTAAATTTATTTCCTTTTTTTAATTCAATTCGGTGGGAATTCGAATTTCTTACCTTCTAGTCGATGATATATATCTTAATCAATTGAGCTATGTTGAAGATAACCAACAATATAATTAATACGTTATTTAGTTACATTTTTTCCTAAAAGTGGCTAAGTGAGACTATTTTTGTGTTCGTAGGATCGGATATTTTCACCATTCATATTGGTTTTGGAGTAATTTTTTACTTTTTAATTTAATTTTGAGGAGAGATTAATTGCATATTACATCATAGGATTAGACCTTCAAACCTACAGAAAAGTTTAGCTTTTTTTTAGTATAGCAATGGTGGTTTGGAGTTGTTTGTTTTTCTTTTTTATGTAATTACCACATGAGTGGAGATTTCGACTTTCAAATTTTGAGTCATGTCAAGTTTAATGTGAGAGTATAAATTTAAAACATGGAAGTTAGTTTTACCTTTACTATTAAACTACGTCAAATTGATAGACAGCGTTTGGTATCTTAACCTTGGTTAAGATTGCATGTTTAAGTTTTAATAGGACTGATCGAAGTTTTAAAGATTACAAACTTAGTAGTAAAATTTTAAAATTTCTCTTTTTTATTTCTAATATTTTTTAATATTGATTAAATTAATATGCATTCAATATCTATATTACTCACACAAATTTGAAAATCCGACTAAAATGCTCGATGGAGAATGTAAAATGCATTCAAACTCGACAACAAAATCCAGTTAATAAGCATTAAACACGACAAAAATAATCGTACCTTTAAAAATTGTAAAAAAGTTGAGGGTAAATTACCTTTTTAGTCATTGAGATTTGAACACTAAATCGATTTTGTGCGAGACTTCATTGAGAATTTTTAATCCGTTACGGGTAAAATTGAGGATTTAAAAAATATACGACTAAATTTAAAATTACATAAAAGAATAGGGACCCTTTTAACTAAATGTAAAATTTTACCTTTTATTACACTTTTTTATTTAGTTAAAATATTATTTGGTTCGTGTACTTGAACTCTGATTTATTTTAGTTTTTGTAATCTCAAAATGTTACAAAAGTGACCATTTTGATAAATATTTACAAAATTTTAATTGATTTTGCATATAATGGAAATCCGTTAATATAAAATCATATTTACATTTAAATAAATATATTGAATATAATATTGTGTTAAAATTATGGTAAGAAAAAATGAGATTAAAAAAAATTAAGTGACTAAAATGGTTACTTTTTAATAGTACAAACGATCAAAACAAACATTTTAAAAATAGAAACCACCAAAGTTGAAAATATATGCACCAAAATGAACATAAAATACAAAAATTAAAATGAACCAAAACTCAATGTACACAGATGAAATAATATTTTAACCTTTTTATTTGAATTTCCTTTTCAACTCCGAGAGAGAATTTCCATATCCGCTGGCTGCTATTTTTTTACGCTCCATTTGATACTTGGAACGGGTAGAAATGATTTCAAATTCTAGGATTTCAAATGACGAAGATGATTTCAAATTCCTAATTCCATTTGGAATCAAATTGATTCTAAATCATTGAAATTAAAATTCTTATTTGGATGTTCACCGGAAATGAAAAGAAAACATAAATTAGTAATTTCAACGTTGAAAAACATAAATAATTTAATCAAATAAACCCAAAAAAAAACTACACTTTTATTTTAAAAACTAAATAAAGAAAACTTGCAAAAGTCTTGATTAAAATATTAAAAAAAAAACTTAAAATCAAACTAGTTCAATTTATTTGCAGGAATTTTATTTTTTACTATCATAGTTATTTTATGATATACAAAAAACGAAAGTAAAAGAGGAAAAGAAGAAAAATCTATAAAAAAAAACGTAAATATATAAAAATTTAAACAAAATTGAAATATAAAGAAAATTAAATACACGAAGAAAAAATTAGAAAATCAACCTTGTTTGAATAGTAATATAAAAAATGTACAGGGAGAACCGGTTTATTTTAATTAGAATAAAAAAAAGAGTTACATACAACAAATAAAAATTTGAAACTAAGTGTGTCGATGATCACGCAAATAAAAAATGTTAGAGTGGACAAGTATTTTTTTCACCAAAATATGATAAAATAGAAATTTACTGCATTTAAACTTAAAATCTTCACCAATCCAACATAAAATATTTAGGTCAAAATTAACCTAGATAATATATCTCCGATAATTAGTATACATCGGATAAGTGAGTTCGATCGAAATGTAAGTTTGTTCTTCAGTTCGTTATTAGTCGAAATGTGGCCATGAATTTTTTCGATTTGCATTTTTTTTCCTATTCTCCTTTGTCTGATGCGAACATGTGGTGCCTCCTCGGGAAATTTCAGCGTTATAGCAGTAGAAAATTGAGGGATGATATAATTTTGGTCTTAAGACGCTCAAACTGCTGCTTAATCCCATTTCTTTTCCTTGTTCACAGAATTGGATGCAGAAATTTGTATTTATTGTATACATTTATTGAATCTGAACAGTTTTAATTGACTGTTGCAGATGATACCGGTGGCTTTGAGCGACGTGATTTTCCCCATTCACTCGTTGTTATTGATCTTCGTTTTCTCAGTTCAAATTGCATTTTCTGAAGTCAGTACTTATTTGCTCTTTTAGGGTTCCATCTTGCTTTGGTTTAATTTGGGTAACTATTTGGTATTCTACTGATTGAATTTTGACGCAGCGTGGCAACCAGAAGCTCTCGAAGATAGCCATCGCCATCTTCGCTGGAGTATGGTTTTTTGCAGCAGCTTGCTTTTTTATTGCTCTGCCAACCCATTCATGGCTCTGGCTCGTCTCCATCTTCAAGTAACCATTTCCTCTTCCTTTTTAACCTTATGAAGTTATGTTAGTTGATTTGCTAGGCCCAACGGATAGTCCAGTCGGCAGAGGCTTGAGATCTCTTGGTGATATTGGCTTAGAGGTCTCAAGTTTGAACCTTCTTGATAAGCTTAATACAAAAAGCTCGATGAGTCTCGAGTCTGGGCGTTGGGGCGGGCACCGGTGCGGGTGCCCTTGGGTATAGGAGAGCAAAGCTCCGACTTCCAGTTATCAAATAAATAAAAAAATTGTTAGTTGATTTGCTAATAATTCACTAAGGATCATTGTCAATGTGTTGCAGTACAATTCAAGTTTTTATGACAATCATCAAATACTCTCCTCAGGTTAGGCTTTCATTCTAAAGTATTTATTAGTCCTTTTGTTCCTGGTTCTTTTTCATGATTCAACTTAATATCAAACAATCTCTTTTATTTTTCTTTGCACAATAGATTATGTATAAGAGATTGTTCATTTTTTTCAATTATATTTTCATGTGTGTGGTCTTATAGATGAGATAAGGAAAAGGTAATGGAGAAAAATTGTTAAATCCACAATTTACTTGTTTTCATTTTGTTATTAAATTTCGTTGTATTTGGCATTAAGTTTTTTTATTCTACTCCAGTTTTGCTTAATTTTTTTGGTAAAAACCAATTGCTTAAGATATTAAAAAATGTTGTAGTACAAGACAGAAGTGTTCTTGTCTGTTAACAAAAAGGCTAAGGGTGAGTTTGGGGTGTCTTAAAACAAATTGCTTTTAAGTTTTAAGTTAAAACTCTCCTTCTATGGGTACTTTTGGAAGAAATTCTCATTAAGCGCCCTTCCTAAAAGCTTAAGTTTCATTTTTGTGCTTTAGAATTTCACTTTTGATAATCAATAAATTTGGCTTAAGTTTGAAAACTTAAAAGATATAGTCCAACCCCAAGTATGGTAATATTTCATAAAGTTGTGCAGCGTGGTAAGTCATTGAATTACTTGCAATATTGCCTTGTGGAATCCATTTGAGAGTAAAATGAGTTTGTGCACTGACAAAGAACATAGAAGCTAGCATTTCATTTAAGTTCTGTTGTTATTACGTACAGGCATTTATGAACTTCACCCGAAAGAGCACAGTAGGATTCAGCATTGGTAATGTTGTTCTTGACTTCACTGGAGGAGTGGCAAGTTTGGCTCAAATGAGCGTGCAGTCGATTGACCAAGGTCATCTACTCTTTTCTTTACCCAACAAATTCCAAATCCTTCTGTTGCAACTTATGTCTATGGTTAGCTTGGTAACCAGAATCATATTTCTATCACATAATTAGAAAAAATGAAAAGTGATAAAGTGAAAATCTTAATCATATTGCAAACTGCCACCTTGCTAATGATTTTGATATGGTTGTTCACCCTTATGTTGTGATGAATTTACAAGAATAGTTTCATATTTTTTTATGTATAAACGGTAACAGGATAGAAATATTAAGCTCGATGGACTAAATCATTGATACCTAATAATATTATCCTTAATTCCTGGTCTTCTGATTCTTTTCCAGGTTCTTGGGTGAACTTCTTTGGAAATATAGGGAAGCCATTGTTAGCTTTGGTATGATCTCTCTCTATCTCAGTAGTTGCAGAAGCTAACTATAGCCCTTAAACTTAGCCTCTAAAGTTGGCAAAAACTTGAGGTCTCTTGGTCATACTAATTTAGAGGTCTCAAGTTCGAACCTTCTAGAGGGTTTAATACCAAAAAAATCTTGATGTCTCCCAGGTCCGGGGCTTGGGTGGGTGTGGATGCCCTTGAGTATAGGGGGAGCAAAGCTCCAAGTCCCAGTTATAAGGAAGAAAAAAAAAAAAGAAAAAAAAACTATAGCATCCAAACATTTCTGAGTAATTCGAGTTTGCACTATTTGCTCACTGCATTTATACTGTGTTGCAGATCTCTATAATGTTTGATCTGATTTTCTTCTATCAACATTTTGTACTATATCATACCAAGGCATCAAGGATTTCATTTCAACTTGATCCTGAAAGCACTGAGCCATTGGTTAAGGACTCTGATCACTTGAAGGGGTTGTCACAGCCAGTTGACTTTTAATGGTATTGCTTCCACCTCTAGCATGGTAAATCAGGTTTGCAAAGCCTTCCATGCCAATAGTTTCATGAGGAAGTTGAAAATATGTTTGCTGTATTTCCTTTACTGTAAATATTAGTTGTGTATTTATTAGCTGTCTATAATTATGTTAATATTTACCTTTTCAGCTATTTGCTGATTTGTTGATGGTCTCCCATATAGGAAAGACCTTGTATTTAATTCAAATGTATAGAAGAAATAATATATTAATTTCTTCACAAAAAGTATGTTTGTGTAAGATGAACGCGGTGCTTCGCTAGAAAATAGGTGAAAGGGTAAAATTTGTAAAATAATTATTGAGAAGGCGGGAGCCTATAGAATAAAGAATGCTAATGAGATTAATGAGATTGCAGAAGAAGAATGAGATACCCTTTTTAAGGGGTGATTCTTAAGTTTAAAATGGATCTCACTCATTGATTTCATTTCTATATTTTAGTAAATACTATTAGAGGGAATTAAAATTTCCATTCTCAATTCTCATTTTCGTGAAGGAAATGAGGTCTTAACGATAAAGGTACAGTTTTGTTAAATAAACCTTAAACTTAATTAGTATTCTCGTTGAGTTGCTTTAGGTGTTTAGCATTTGGTTCGAATGAAGTGTTTTTTAGTTGGTATTAGAGTCGAAAGTTTGATGTAATGGGTTTAGAAGGAACGAGTTCAAACCTCGTGATGGCCACCTATTTATCTAGAAATTAATCTCGTATATGTTTTCTTCACAACCAAATGTAGTAAGGATAGACGATTGTCGACGAGGTGCGCGCAAGTCAGTCCAGATATTTATAGATATTAAAAACACAAAAAAGATTTGATGGTTCCTAAAATTTGGATGGCTGAGTGATGCTTGGTGTAAAGGTACTATTAGTAAGGGTTGCACTTATTAAAGGCAGTTTTTCACCGTATCACCTTAACAATTACTAACAGTGTATCGATCGACCTCAGTCTCGAGTGTAGAAGATCGACCATCTCATTAAAGGCCAAATATCCGTATATATCTTTATGGAGGAGAGTTAGTCTACTTCTAGCCATTCCGACCATTATGCCCATTTTAGCCACCATTATGATCTATCCCTGGAAACTGGTACTTTTGAGTTGATATGTAATGATTTATATTTGGTCAAGGCGATCAAGAGGACATATACCTCATCCATATTCCAACATTGTGCGAGTCTTAAATATTTCATGTGATAAGTAGAATAGTTTACTAAATAACCACTTAGATTGTTGATTGATTTAGATGCAACGGAATTGGAGCGTTAATATTCGTTCACATCAATACATCTTTTCACGTCTTGGAGATAAAATTTTGGCTTTGAAATAGTGGTTCATACAATGTGGAAGATCTTTAAAGATAATTTTACACGTCTATCACCGTCTTTTGGCTAATCTAGCCTCCATCCTCTATCGGGGACCAGAAAAAATGAAATTTATTTATTGTCCAATTGTTTCAATGTTTTTAACCAGTCCTACACTCTTCCTAGGGATGAATGAGCAAATAGATAGGGATTCAAGTTGAAGATTTTGAATACACGCAAGACATTAAAAAAAGGAAAAAAAGGCAGTGTTTTAATTTCTTTTTTCCTTGAACAACTTTTAGGATTCATGAGTATTTTGTATAATTTCATCGACAAAAATTATTATTTGATTTTTGTGATTATTTTTTTAGAATACATCTTATGATCCACCTAATTGAAAATATAGACCAAATTTAAGGTCTATTTGGTAACGTTCTCCTTTTATCATCTTGGAAATGTTCCAAAAATTGTATAAAAATTTTGCTTTCTGGTTTCATTTTCAACAAAATCAAGTTTTCTTTTATATTTTATTTTTTCAAATTAAGTCAACCATTTTAGCTCTTTTGAATTATTTTAGTGCTATCAATAAATCATAATAATTAAATTTTAAAACTTCCCAACTATTTATAAAATAATATCATTTATTTATCAGGCTAAATTACAAGAGATACTAGGTCTATATAATTTATTTCAACTTTACTCTTCATGCTTTAAAAAATTTGAAATTTACCATAATATTTTAATTTGTTACAAAAATATAAGATAAAAAGTTCTCTCGGATGATAACTCTTTTTATAATGGAAACTTTTAAATTTTAGGGACAAAATTTAAACTAATTACATTGATAGAGACATATTGAAAGAAACCAAGTAAATTATACAATATGCCCTAACATAGCTGTTAGTTTCCATTTTAATTTATTTCAATCTTTAATTTATTTTTATTAGACATTTTAACTGAGATGTTAGACAAGATTTATAACAGTCCCGCAACGTCGGTTATTGTGTTGGGCAGTTGTCGACACCTCCCAGTTATAAGGATCCAATTGGCGAAGCCGCATGACACCGATTATGGATTAAAAAAATTTACATTGAAACTAAATTACATCGGTATATAACTTATAACCTAATTTTATTATTACTTTTTATTACCACTTTTTTTAGTACAATATATGGAAGTGGGAGATCGAATTAACAACTTTTTGGTTGAAGATATATGTCAATTTATTGTAGAGTTAGGCTCGATTGAGCAAATATCGAACTTACTACAACTATTAAAGAGATTTCAAATGAATGATTCAACATATGGTGGAGGATAACACATATTATGTAATGATTTTGTATCTCAAAAGTATTATTTATTTTTGTTATATGTTTAGTTCTTCCATTACACCAAATATTAACTTTTTTTTTTTCGTTTTTACTCTCATCTTTCCTATAATTTAAAAAATTTTAATTAAATTTTTATGGTTTGAATTTATTCAAATTTGAGTCTTATTGAATTTTAATTTGCTCCCTATATAGTTTGATTAAACTTTACATATTGTCTGCAAAACAATCTATTATTTTATTTATTTATTTATATATTTACTTTGTTTAAACTCTAATATACTCTACTGGTTAGTCAAATAGCAAACACATAAGTTCATTATCATGTAAATAAAAAATGAACGACCTTAAAAAATATATGGACAATTTGTGACATTTGATCAAACTATTATAATCAAATTAAAAATTTTAAAATCACATGCTAAAGTGAAATTAATTTTAAACCATAAAGAATAAAATTTTCTTTTAAAAAATTAGTAAAGACTAATTATTTTATTTTATTTAATTTATGTTGTACACTAATATATGGAGTTGAAGATTCAAATATATAATTTTTTGGTCGAAATATGTATTTTTATCAGTTAAGCTATTTCTTAGATAGACTAAATTCAAACTAAACTAAAAGTAAGGAAATAAATTATGAATATTTATAGAAATTGACGAGGAGTAACTCATATTTAGGTGTATCTTTTTAACTCAAATTACTTTAATTTTTTTTCTCACTTTATTACTTTTTTAATACGCAGGGATTGGAATTTCTCACCTTTACCGAGATGATCAATCAATATCTTCAGCTTGTAACTAGTTGATTAATTAACTTTGCATCCGCAATAATTACCCAGGAAAGAAGAAGCGGTTCCTGCTGATTTGGGTTGGACTTGGAAAAACCATTCCCAACTGCTCCCATGTTCTGATCAGAGAAGCAAATTTCCATCCCAAGCTTCTGGTTTTTGTAGAAATAAATAAAAAAAGCTCTTCTTTTGTGATTTTTGTTCTAATTTATTAGCACCCAAATGTTTGTTTTTATAAGTTATTTTCTCCCAACCATGTCCCCACATTACTCCCTCTCATCTATGTCAAAGAAAACAAAAAAAGAGTAGGAAAATGGAAGTTTGACCTGTGGCTGCGATCCGGGTCATGCAAGCCGAAGCCAGATCTCTGAAACAAATACCCAATTGAAATCTGGCCCTGGATTGAGCCAAAATGAGGGAATTATTGGTTTTTGTGGCGATTTCTTTGGTGGGGTTTGTGGCCGGCAATGGGCGGAGCAACAACACCGGCACGGCGGCGCCGTGGCGGATTCACACTCTGTTCTCGGTCGAGTGCCAGAACTACTTCGATTGGCAAACTGTTGGGCTGATGAACAGCTTCAAGAAGTCGCAGCAGCCGGGGCCAATCACCCGCTTGCTAAGTTGCACCGATGAGGAGAAGAAGAATTACAGAGGGATGAATTTGGCTCCCACTTTTGAGGTCCCATCCATGAGTAGGCATCCAAAAACTGGGGACTGGTTAGAGTTTCTTCACCTTTTCCCTTTCATTTCTAGAACTTTGGAGTTGAGCATTTGGGTTTTGAATTGCTTTTGGCGTGCTTCTTGGTAGTAATATGGTTGTTTTGATTGCTATCTGTGTTTGTTTAATTTGATTTCAGTTATGAGATTGTTTATTTGTTGACTAGATTGATCAGTTTGTGTACAGTTTTTTCCCCTATGCTTCTGGTTAGTAATCTTCTTGTGTTTTGATTGCTATCTTTATTAGTTTGTTTGGTTTTAGTTCTGAAATTGTTCATCTGCTGACTAGATCGATCAGTGTGCTTACAGTTTCTTCTTCCCTTTTTCCTTTTTTTTTTGGCTGTTTTTGCGTTGACCTGTTGGATTAGGATCAGAAAATGATGAAATTCTGATTGGTTTATGTGCTCTGTTTAACCGTTTGATGCTATTCAGTGATCAAAATTTAGCTTGTTTACTAATCAGTAACTGCGAAGCCAGTGGAAGAGGCTTCCTGTTTAGAAAATATATCTCAAGGGCTGTAGAGAGCTGTGATATTCTGGTTTGAAAGATAATGTTGTTCAATCATCAATGATGTAGGGGTGATTAGAGGAGAAGATATTGAAATGGAACGTGAAATTGTAAACCGGATAAGGGGAAATGAAATGGGAGAAAATGGGAAGAGTTATTTGGAGAAGGTTGGGGACTGGCTTGCATTTTGACCTTGTTCAATCTTGATGGAAGAGATCGTACCCATATTTGTGTATCAATAACTCTCCACGATCCAACTTTCAAGAATATGGATAGAGTAGCTACAGGAAGAAGAATATTTGTGTAAATTGCTCGAACAAGAGGCTTTAGAATTACTTCGGAATATGTATTCTTTGTTGAGAAAAATTGATTGAATTTTGCACTGATGAACAGGGGGGATGTTTTCCGTTGATAATTAATATCTGAGGAGAAAGCTTGTTTTCGCCTTTGTTTGACTTGATAATTTATGGATGTTCTTTTTCATACTCACTCATCAAAGTAGCAATTAGATCCCAAATTTTTTCTTTTCATTCTTGTCTTTTTGATGATTTGAACAACTCTCTCTTACTATATTTCTTCCGACTTCACAACTTGTTAATTTTTCTTTTTCCTCCTCTTGAATCCTGGCGACAAATGAAAAGAAGAATGATACCAAAATAAAATATTTACATGTTTTTGCAGGTATCCTGCAATAAATAAACCTGCAGGGGTTGTCCACTGGCTTAAACATAGCAAAGAAGCAGAGAATGTTGATTGGGTTGTGATTTTGGATGCAGACATGATCATAAGAGGCCCCATAATACCTTGGGAACTTGGTGCTGAGAAGGGCAGACCTGTTGCAGCATATTATGGGTTTGTTTCTTCTCTATTTTAGTTCAGTCTCTTATAAATGGAAACTTCAATCAAAGTTACTTGGATTGATGTTGCTGGTCTTCTGCAGTTAAAATAAAAAAGGAAAGAAACGGTTTAAATCTTGTTTTGGGACCTATTTAATACTTCTTTGTGGGCCTCGGTTACTAAGGAATTCTGTACTTATCAGTTTGGTGTTCTTATTGTGGATTGGAGCCCCTTTTTTAGACTTCGCTTCCTTTTTTGGGCTGAATTTTTTCTTTAACGCCCTTGTACATCCTTTCATTTATCTAAATGAAAGCTTAGTTTCTTATTAAAAGAGAAAAAAATACCTAAAGTTTTGTTTTAGTCCTTATACTTTCACTATTATTATTCCCTCAACTTTTACATAAAAAAATGGTTTTAGTCCTTATCATTAATTTTCTACTAATCATTCAGAAAAACCTAAATCTATTTTGAAATTCAACTCTTCCCTACTACATGTGACTTAAAATACCTGTCCATATAGATACTTCTTGATTAAGTAAAAATGTAGGGGCATTTTGTTGAATGTTCAGAGGAAAACAAAATGTTTGAAAGTTTAAGGTCCAAAATAGAATAAGCATGAAGTTTAAGGGCTAGAATAGGATTAGAAAAAACTAACATATGGTATTTCTGTTGTGAGATTTGTATGGCAATAAGGAACTTCTTGCATTTATATCTTTCCTAGTTGTTACTGAGTTTGAATGATGTAAATAATATTTCTCTCAGTTACTTGGTTGGATGTGACAATATTCTTGCTAAACTGCACACTAAGCACCCAGAGCTCTGTGACAAAGTTGGTGGGTTGTTAGCAATGCATATAGATGATCTTCGAGTGTTCGCACCAATGTGGCTTTCGAAGACGGAAGAAGTACGTGAAGATAGAGATCACTGGGCGACCAACATAACTGGTGATATCTATGGGAAAGGGTGGATAAGTGAGATGTATGGTTACTCGTTTGGAGCAGCAGAAGTAAGCTTTATTTTTATTTCAACTTTTCCAAAGGGCAATATGAAAAGCTTTTGCTATCTCGCCGTGTCTATTGACTGCTCGATATGTTTCTGTTATTCTATAGATTTATGTTTTGCAACTTCTTTGCTTATTTCAGGTTGGTCTCCGACACAAAATCAATGACAATTTGATGATCTACCCCGGTTATATTCCTCGTCCAGACATCGAGCCTATACTTCTTCACTATGGGTTGCCATTTAGTGTGGGAAATTGGTCCTTTAGTAAATTAAATCACCATGAAGATGGTATTGTCTATGACTGTAACCGGCTTTTCCCAGAACCTCCATATCCTCGAGAGGTATGTGCACAAATGAATGGTTCCTTAGATATTTCGATGCGTTTTTATGAAAAACATTTGGAGAAGGTCTTCACTGAACACATTTTTTTGCATTGAATTCGTTATATTCTAGTTTGTTACTTAAGATTGAACTCTGTGCAGATACAACAAATGGAATCTGATCCAAATAAGAAGCGGGCGCTACTTATAAATATAGAGTGTATCAACTTATTGAATGAGGGCCTATTGTTGCAACATAAGCGAAACGAATGCCCGAAGCCACAGTGGTCAAAATATTTAAGCTTTTTAAAGAGTAAAACTTTTACTGACCTAACTAAACCCAAGTATCCAACCCCTGCTACTCTAGTGATGAGGGAAGATCATGTTCAGAAACAACCGATGAAGGAAGATCATGGTCAGAAACAACCGGTGAAGGAAAATCATGTTCAGAAGCAACCGGTGTTTGATGAGCCGAATAAATCACATCCAAAGATTCACACACTTTTCTCGACGGAGTGTACTCCTTATTTCGACTGGCAGACTGTAGGCCTTATGCATAGTTTCCGCCTGAGCGGCCAACCTGGAAACATTACGCGACTTCTCAGCTGTACCAGTGAGGACTTGAAAGAATACAAAGGTCACGATCTGGCTCCGACGCATTATGTTCCTTCCATGAATCGACATCCACTAACCGGCGACTGGTAATCTCTTTTTTGTATTCACCCATGAGCCTGCTTTTACTCTTTTGCTTATCGCTCAGCTTTTTCGGTTGTTTTTGGTTTCCCAATTTTATTAGGTATCACATACTATTTTGGAGAGGAATGGAATATTTCTGTGTATCATTATATGGAGTTTTTTTGGGACCTCATAAGGTTTAATGTTTTCTTTATGGGGTCTGTTTCGAAATTGTTTTGTAACTATCAGTTAGGTCATATTCTTTTGGATCGGAGGCCCTTTCTTTAGTTTGGCTTTCCTCTTCAGGGCTTTGTTTTTGTATGCCGTACGTCTGTTTTGTTTTCATTATTCTCAATGAAAAATTTGGTTTCTTATAAAAAAAAAAAAAAAAAATTTATATGGATATAAAGCAAGAAACCATCTATTTTTTTTCTTTATCTTCTTCCTATTTTCTACAAATTTCTCTATCTGCTATCTAATGTGCATTATATTTACCCTTCAAAACTACAATCTTACACATTTTTCAATCCTGCCTATGTTGACCCAAAAAAAAAAAGATGTTCAAAGATTTGGGAGGAAAATTAAATCTTGAATCTTTCTGTTCCGTCTTAGGTATCCGGCCATAAACAAGCCAGCTGCAGTGCTTCATTGGCTCAATCATGTAAACACTGATGCAGAATTTATCGTTATTCTTGATGCTGATATGATCTTGAGAGGACCAATTACGCCATGGGAGTTCAAAGCAGCTCGTGGACGTCCCGTTTCAACTCCCTATGAGTAAGAATCTATTCAAGTATTTCTCTCTTTGATAAATATGCAGAACCCCTCTCTCCCATATATATGTGTGCATGTAGGCGTGTAAATGACATAAGAATATGCATCTTTTGTAATTATCCTATTGGTCTTATTCGTTTGAAGTGGAGCTCTTTTTCTATCTCGTTAGGTCTAGGTGTCGTTTTGTCTCTCCCTTCTCTAGGCTGTGGTTTTTGTAAGCCTCTTTTGTATTCTTCCGCTTTTCTCAATGAAAGTCCGGTTTCATTCTTTTAAGAAAAAAAAAATGCTATTGTTTGCATATGAACTTGATTTCTCTTTTTAAGTTTTAGTAGGAAATATTTTGACTTGTGTCAAATATATGTTTGTAGTTACCTTATTGGCTGTGACAATGTGCTTGCCAAACTCCATACAAGCCATCCTGAAGCTTGTGACAAAGTTGGGGGTGTTATTATCATGCACGTAGATGATCTCAGGAAATTTGCCATGCTATGGTTGCATAAAACCGAGGAGGTCCGAGCCGACCGAGCTCATTATGCAACGAATATCACGGGAGATATATATGAATCTGGCTGGATCAGTGAGATGTACGGTTACTCATTCGGTGCTGCCGAGGTACTTAGGCTATGGTTTAGCTAGTTGTTCTTTTTTAGTTTAAATCTTCGATTGGTCTTTGAACTTTCATGCTTATTTCGGCTCATAGTTATATTTTAGTTCCTCAACTTAATGTTTATAAAAAAAAGAAAGAAAAAAAAAACAGTTTAAAATGTTTTGCTTTAGCCCTTGTAGCTTTGCATAAAAGACTGATTTAGTCCTTATTGTTGAATTTCAGTTAATTAGTTTTTGAAAAAAATTACAAACCATTTCAAAATCCGTTTTCAATTTGAACACGTTTCAAGTGACTTTAAATACTTATCTTTAGACGTATCTGCTCATTAGGTAGTAAACAAAATACATTCTTATGTCAAATTTTTAATGCAAGATCGAGGAACTAGAATAGAACATTTTGAAAGTTTACGGACCAAAACAAATCAGCCTGAAAGTTGAGGTTATTGTTGTATAGGTTGCATGTTTCTTCACCATTCAATCATTTCCAGGTCTTTATCGTTAACCAAGCTGAAATCAGTATTGAATATCCTCAAACCATTACAATGATACTGAAACTGAAAACATTTCTTTTTCACTCTCGAACAGCTGCAATTACGGCACATTCGAAACAGCAAGATCTTGATATACCCGGGATACGTTCCTGAATCTGGAGTTCATTACAGAGTGTTTCACTATGGACTTGAATTTAAAGTGGGGAATTGGAGCTTTGATAAGGCAAATTGGAGGGAAACTGATGTGGTGAACAAATGCTGGGCTCAATTTCCTGATCCACCAGATACTTCCACACTTGATCCAACTGACAAGGAAGCTTTTGACAGGGACTTGCTTAGCATAGAGTGTATAAGAACTCTGAATGAAGCTCTGAATTTGCATCATAAGAAGATGAACTGCCCCGATCCCAACTCATTGGCCAACTCGAACCCGGAATATGAAAGTGAAGCTGTGGTTTCGAGGAAAGTTGGCAAGCTTGATGAAAGCTATACTGAAAAAGTTGACAATTTGTCTCGGGAATTGTCGGAGGAGGCGAAGGATGATGGGATGTTTAGTTCTCTGAGGTTGTGGATAATTGCTCTGTGGGTGATATCTGGTTTGGTGTTCTTGGTAGTGATCGTATCTAGGTTTTCGGGTCGAAAAGGGAAGGGGATGAGAGGCAAACATCACAGGAACAAGAGGAGAACCACTTCATATTCAGGTTTCATGGATCGGAACGGGCATGAGAAGTATGTTCGAGATCTCGATGCCTCCTTGTAGTATTTTCCTGCTAAGTGAATTCAGAAGTTTGTAGACATGAAAGACAGCGGCAAAGCAACCTGTGGAACAACTCCTCGGGCTGAATGAGGATCGCAAGTTCTTGATTTCGGGTTCTTCATTTCGTCTTCTATCAACTTCCACAGATTTTTCAAGAGTTTGAACAGGAAAAGGAGTTGAAATTTGGGGTTTGATACCTCTCTCAGGTTTGTGGAGCCTATTCTTTTCTGCAGATATTAAGACATTTTGACATTAGAGATGAGAAAAAGTATTTTATTTTACTTAGTTCACATAAAAGATGAGATCTTTCCACATTTCTCCCTTTTCAGCTTGTATTTTCTAATCACATTTCAACAAGAACAAAGAGAAACTGTTAAAATGGTTGTCATCAATTCATTTGAAGGAAAAAAAAAAAGGGTCTTATGTAAGGTTTTTCTTGTACGAGGGTAAGAGAAAAATCTAACTTATCTGAGTCGATCTTAATCTTAAAGTTTCATTTTCGCTGGTTTCAACTATGAACTCGAGAGTCATCGATTATTATTTATTTTAGGCTAAATATATGTTCTAGTCTCATGTTCGTGATTTTTTTTTATTTTTTTTTATTTAGTTCTTATGGTTTGAAAAGTTTCGATATGACTCTTCATCTTTTAACAATTTCTAATTATGCCCTTGTGGATATTAAAAATTGGTTTACAATTTAATAATGGTTGGATTTTAAATTTGTTTAAATTTCTTACTTACTTTTGCTATAGTCCCCACACGTTCAAATCGACCACTAGCTTCACTAGCCGATTGTCGACAATGAGAGTCCTCGACGACATAAGTTTCGGCCAAACCAATTGACCAAAGTTTGGTCTTCAGGAACAAATTCACTCTTCATTATTAGTAATAGACATAAGAAATAAATCGACATTTTCAATGAAAAAAAAGAAAAATCAACAAAATTTGAAAAATATCAACGAAATATTATAATATTAATATTAATCCTTTTTAATTTGGATGAAACGGTTATATGTTAACTAAAATATTTTTTACTAATTTTTCGCTAAAATATTTTTTACTAATTTTTCGCTTTTATAATCTTACTGGAAATATTCATCAAACGTTTTAACGATATTTCAAATCGGGACGACATTTCCATCGACCGGTATTATAAATTTATATGTCATTTTCTACATTTGGTTGAAAATATTCAAATTATTCATAATACCTTCCTATCAACGTTGAAACATTCTCATCAAATTCCAATTCTTTGAAATCTCGAAGTCCAAATTATTGTGAGAGGTTGCAGATTTGCAGTTTATTTAGTCAACAATGTATCTGTATGAATGTTGAAGAAGATGGTTTTCTAGGGTTTATTCTTTTGATTGTTCGTCATGGCAGCAGAGGAAGGTGGTGAGTTTTTCCATTTGCCGGTCGCATTCAGGGCACTTGAAATTCTCCGGTATTCTCCCGGTGGTGTGCGGGAATTCAAAGCGGCAGCAGGGGTGAGTAATGCCTTGAAGTTCGTCGTGGTGATTCTTGAAAGCCCAATCGAAACCCTTATCGGCGGCCTGCTGCTTCCATGAATCGAAGCTCCCCAGTGTGGGCAACACGGTGGTGCTATGGCCGTTGAGGATCACCGTCGATCCCTTGCTCAGCACCGCCCATCCTCCTTCTTTGTCGTAGCTCAGAAGCTTCTTGATTTCCTGCATCAGAGGATCGCGATCGTCGGCCTTTCCTAATTGGATCTTGGAGAACAGCATGCTCTCGATTCGAGTCCAGAAGAACCAAATCATCGTAAGATCTTGCCAGCAGTACCCTAGTTTCTCTGTTGTGATTGTTGTAATTATTTGCTTTACGCGTTCCCTTTTGCTGCTCTTTCCCACGTACACCATTTCTAAGGGTATGCGTGCTGCTTGTGCCACAGTTTTCGCTGTGGCTGTGAATTTTCTTATCCATTCTATGTCGTCTCCTCCATATAGGAAGATGTATCTCCCCTCCTTTATCTGTGTTTTGGAAAGAACAAAAAAGACCTGTGAGAAACTAGCTGCTTTTTTTATAATGGCTTAAGATTTGAATTTGGGGATTCTTGTAATGAGTCATAACATCAGGTTTGGGGTGGTTGAATTACCCAGTTCAGAACTGCGGGGTCGATGCCATCGACCAGCAGCTCGAGCCGCCAGCTCTCTTCCCTCCAGAGAGCTTCCTCTTTCAAGCTGGTGAATGGGAAGGCAAGACTTCCCCAAATCCACATCATGTGGATTGCATTTGGGCTTACCACTTTCCCTTGAGGGTCTAACACCACGAGGATGGGCTTGTTTCTGAATTGCCATACTTCCTTAATGAATCTGGTAACTGCCTTGGAAATCAATGTAGGATGGTGCACTATGTGCCATGGCATTATTGATAGGAGGTACTCAAACCGTGTTTGTAATGAATCATTCCACTTGCTAGAATGCTCCACTATCGGGATCCAAACGACCTCGAACTGGCTCTCGACCCGCATTCCTTGGGCCCTTGACTCGTTGTAAAGCTGATCAAGAATCGAAAGCTCATCATGGGAGATATTCAAGTCGGAGATGAGCAGTAGCACATTTTTCCTTTTTAGCACGTCTAGGTTAACCTGTTATTAACAATGAAACAAGTGATGTTTAGAAGAATGTAGAGACTCAGAAATGTCAAATTGAGTTTTGTTTGCAGTAGTTAGATGTCCAGACCCTTTGGCCTGTAGAGCCATCGACTAGCGGCTGTAGATCATCTTTAGCATAAATCAAAGCCTTGAGAACCTTCATGTTATCCAGGTGGGTCATTTCAAAAAGATTAATTAGCATCTGAAATGATTCAATGTCTCTCTTCTCCTCTGCAGTAAAGGTTGGTCACTTATCAGCATTACATCATATACATGTCTGTGCATTGTGTAGAGAGATCTAGAGAACGATCTATTTAATCTACCTATATATTGGTGGCAGAGTATCAGCTGCTTTTTGAGATGATCACGTATGTTTTTAAGCTTGTGAGCAAGAGTAGATAGTTCCCATGACTCGGTACTGGTTGATAAAGCAAGCCTGAAACCAGAAAAGCATAATGCTCATGGTAATAGGTTGCTATGAAAAAGAAAAGAATTTGAAGATAGCTGACTGGAAAAGAGAGGAGGAGGACGTACTCATAGCCCATACTAGTTAAGCTAGTTATCTGAGTTGCACAGGCAACAATACTCCTAATGGTCCAGTAGACTGCAGTTGGGATATGGGCAACTGCTGTGGACATTGCTGGAACTTCTTGTGAGATATATGCCGATGGAAGCTCCTTCAAGTCAATGACACACCAAGTTACATCCAATATAGCTGTTACAAGATCCCTTAGCGCATCAAACCTAGGCTTTAGTGCGATCGAGTGCTCAAGGATTCCTGGAAGTTGCTTCAAAATTGCCATGGCCTTGGCAAGTTGGTTTTGTGAGTAAATCTGGGCGAGAAGCCAGAATTCCCCATAGTTCAAGGCGAAAGCTGCTAATGTCAGCACCAGTTTAGCATCCCATTGGTAGCTTGCCAACATGTTAAAGATTGCCAATGTTGTTGCATGTGGATCTATCCCTTCCAAAGCCTTGTATGATATCTGGTAATGCTCATCACTTTAGCATGTCAATACCACTCAATATCACATATCATTGATGTGTAGGTCTAGCTTCATTGTCATTGCATGGAAAATATTCAGTTGAGACTAGAAAAATTAAAAATAATCATTTTTCAGTTACCTCGCTGGAAATTCTATCGATTGTGTAGGACAAGGCTTCCAACATGGTAGTGAAGCCTGCTTGATAGTTGCCTGTTTCCTCCAAACTCTCTAGTTGTTCATGTGAACCCTGTATTTACCATTCATAGTTAGCTAAGAAACCAAATAGGCAAAGTTATTCTAAACGCCAATTTTCAACAAGTCACTCTATGTTGTCTGCATTGAGTGTTTGATAATTTTTAATGTCCAGAAGCAAGAATAATGCTGTTCTGTTTCTGTCTATTGAATGGACAGGATTAGTTCCATACCGTGGCATCATCGCTTAAGGTGGCGCGTTTCAGAATGTTTTCAACGAGATGAAGAAGGGATCTTGTATCGACTTCTCGGTCATCAGGATCGTGGGTGGCTGTTATTTGCTTCATCATCGCATTGTCATCGGAAATGGCAGACATGAACTTGTTACCCTGGATCAATTGCTGCCTAGAGGCTGGTGAGAACTTATTAGTGCCAACCATGGTTGTACAATTCAAAGGTAGAGAAAGTTAAAAGAGGTTGTGTGGGATGTTTGCAAGTTTAGTTGCCAAATTTATAGCCTTGAGAAGGAATATAATTTCTGTTGAATCAAACTTCTTTTCTTCCTCTTTAGTTAAATTCTTTCATTGTTAAGAGGCCTTTGCTTGTGGGCCTCTCCATCTTACCATATACCTTTCAATGTGATTCTACAGGATCAGAATAATTATCTGGTGCTCACATGCCCTGAATTGGTTAAATCACAAATGAAGAGACAGTAAGATCCAACTTCATTTACATTTAGAATTTCAGAATTTCAGATTATGTCTATGCATATTTTGAAAGCGTCAATGTCTCAAACTGCAAAGTAGTGATTTATGTGTCAATAATGCTATGTTTATGTCATGAATCTATCATGGTATATGAAACTAGAATCAATATTTTAAAGATCTATTTTGTTCTCTGTGGTTATGGATTAAGCAGGATATTTTCCTTTTTTTTTTTTATTATACAACTCATCCATTTTTTCAGAAAACTCTTATTTATTGCCAGTTTTTATATTATTGATATTTGGTTCTATGGAATCAAAGCTGGCCTTTGTGTGTTTTTTCTTTTCACCAGGACTTGACAAATGGCATATAAAGTATTTGTAAAAGAATATTTCAAGTCTCATACCATAATATTTTTGTTGTTTTTAACTTTCTATCTTCTAAAACCATGTATGTTTTATTAAAAATTTATTTCTTTTGCAATCTACTTTCTAAAACGGTTTCAAAATCAAGGTATTTGGTATGGATTCAAAATTAGCCTTTGTAACCTACTCTAGACTAACTGAATTTTACCAATTAAGATCGGGTAACTAGTTGATTGAAGGCCATGTATCTATGCCAACTTGAACCTAGCTCAATCGATTAAGACATATATTATCGACCTGAGGTTCGAATTCCCACCTCTGTTGAACTCGAAAAAAAGAAAAAAAAAAAAGAGCAGCAATGTATCTGTGTGCTGCTTCCTTGCTTGACTTGCAAATGTTGTTGAGAATTTTCTTATATTTTATAGATAAACCTGACTAATTGTGAAGGTTGCTTCCTTTCTTTACTTGCAAATATAGTTGAGAACTTTTGTTACTTTTTATTAAGTTGGCAAACTGTGAAGAAAGTTGTTAGAAAAAAGCTTGAAAATCCTTGATCCCTTGCTTTTGCATATGTTTTGACTGAATCATAGGGTCGAGATAGTTCGATTCCTTGAAGGAGAAAAAAGTTACGTCGAATCATTAATCTCTAAAAGTTGGGCAATCCTGAAATGATTGCCTTCAATTTTGTTCTTTGTATTTTTTGTATAGTTTTTCAATCATTCTAAGGAAGATTTTTGTAAGTAGAATCCAGACCGTTTAGTTAAGATACATGTATTAATCGGATGAAGATTGCTACTTATTAAGAAATTTGGAATGATTTTGTGAAGTGACATTGTAGGCCCATTTTAAAAAAATATAACTGTGATAACTATTTATTGTTTTTTTTTTCTAATTAGAAAAGAAACAATAACATGTTTGGTAATTGTTTTTTTCAATTAATAAAAGTAAAAGTTTTATATGAAAATTAAAATTTTTTTAATTAATTATTCCAAAAAAATTTGTTATATTTCATTTATGTTGCATTTATTATGTATTTTGTAAGTTGATAAAATAATATTTTTATTTGTTTTGAAAATGTTATGATTGTGTTTGTTTCAAATTTATACATAATATTATTTATCCTAACACTTTGGAAAGTGTCGGTGCAGACTACCTATGTCGACGCTTTAGCAAAATATCGGCATAGGTGGTCTATGATAACGTCTTGTTAAACTTGGATTTGTGTAACGTATTTGAGTTGTGGGTTTATGATTTGTAAATGCCTCGAATATACACAAATATGGCAATGGACAAAAGAAGATTTAGCTCAAGCTTAATACACACACAAAAAAGCCTTCAAACAAGTCACGAGTCATGACAAAGAAGGAAAACCTAAGAAAATGACTAAATTTAATGTTAGACAAATAGGCCGAGTTTTACTACTGCATATCAATTCAGAAAAGTGGTCTTACTTCACCATTTTTTTTATATCCGTATGTTCGGGCCAGTTTACTCTACATTTGGTTGACAAGGAAACTCATAGGATATTAAATTCTAGACGGTCTTAGTTCACCATTTATGTGACACATCATATTGTATCTGCAAAATTAACTCCAAATTAAGCAACTTCCAACAACAAATTAGGTAAAACAAACTCAAAATCCAGAATTTTAAACTTATATATACATGTAGCAAATTTTTAAAAGCACAAATAGTATTATAGAGACAGGATTTTAGATTATATACCCATGGTAGCAAATCTAAGCAATTTTAATTCATGCTCACGTCAACGTGTTGATACACATTTTAAGTCACGTCATTCATTTACTAAGTAATTAAAGACAACATAATAGCATTAAAATAATTTGCATATACCTCTAACCAAGAGGTTGTGAGTTTGAATGCCCACATTGTATTTCAAAGGAAAAAAAAAAGTTCAAAAGAACTTCTATTCATTGAATTGATAACTTTTACAAGGTATTTATAAGAAAAGTAATAACCGATCACTAACTCACCTAATTAGGTCTAACGAAGACTAAGCCTACAAACTCTCCCCAACTAAATCAAGCAATTTTTGGTAATTAAGGACTAGCATCAAATGAAAAGGAAAAAAAAAAAAGAAAGACGACATTTCTTTGCTAAACTCTTAATCCTTTAAAATTAAACTACAAATAGAGAGGATGTGACAGAAATTATGTCCATTAAACTACAAATACTCCTAGCAATTTGTTTTCAAATTTGATTGTGAAGATTGCTCATGGACTCAATGCAATATAATTGTCGCTTTGTCCCAGAAGAGATCCACTATGAAAAGGTGAATGAAAAAAGTTAGAAATGGAAGGAGTTTGGTTTTGTGAAAACCAAGAAAGCTATACTTTCATCTAATCGTAAGTAAGGAGTAATACATTCCTGGTGCTCTTCCTCGTCCTCCTCTAACGCGATCCAGTAATACATTCCTTCGTGATACATATCAAACGAACAACCCGAGACTACAAACCCACAAGCACGACTTTCGATTTCTCTCCAACCATCTTTCCCCAAATCGTACACTTCCGTTCTGTAACATTCATATTCATATTCTTCTTCTTCAAATGTCACAACCCTAACGACCTTAAAATCCATTGATTTCGGATCGTACCCGAATCCAACTCCGTTCGTGCGTGTACAGCTTGGATCGAAGGGGTCCTCGGGGGGTTCGGTGAGGAGAATGGAGGGGGGCAGCTTGCGAAGCTCTCCGGTTGCTGGATTACAGAGGAAAATATTGCCGAGCATATTGGAGAGGCAAATTAAACCGCGAGAATGGCCGCTGAATTCGCAATACTGAAAATGCTCGGACAATGGAAGATCCATGTCCACAACAGCCGCAGATGCGAGGGGAAATTTGAGGGAGGTGAGCATTGTTTGTTTCTCCCCGGACTCCTCGTTCCTAATTACGGTACGCCGCACAAGAAGATTTCGATGTTGTAGAGAATCGGAGAATTTAGGGTCTG
>NW_019104597.1:349400-374271 GCF_001995035.1 Momordica charantia
AGATTAGCGGGACTACCACCCATAAGTAAAGGACCTCACTCCACGATCAGGTACGATGATTTCTGACCTCGAACTAAACTGGGAATCCGACCTATACTGACTTGATCKTCGGAGTGCTCACCTTTTTGTGCAGGTCCGCCCAAGTATTCAGATTGGTCCGGAGGCCGAGTTCGAGTTGCAATCCGAAATACACTGTTGTGCATATCCTTGCATAAACACATCTAAATGGAGATATTTGGTGAAGGGCTTTCATGACTATTATTCTCTTATATATTGATGTTAATTGGAAAGCCTTTCGTGGTTTTCTTGGCTCCCGCAAGGACAATGATCGAATRTCTTTAAGTTATATTATACTTTAAAATTTTTTTAGTAGATTCTTGAACTTTCAAGTTAATGTTTAATGGACTCCCATGATCTTGATCATGAATCCTTGCAGCGGAGGACARTTAGCAAATCCATKGAATGAAAGAAACATAATTACTAGTACTGTTACTCGTRACACATTAATAGCTTTGTATAATGAGATGTTAGTAAGAGGTATTGTAACGGATAACAGTACCTCATGAATTTGCATARCGAAGATACATAGTTTTAATTTTTGTCTATATGGTTTTACAAGTTTCAATTTAGTCCTATGATAGAATCATCTATATGGTTTTAAAAGTTTCAATTTAGTCCTATGATAGAATCATCAAATTTCACATATGTGTGTAATTTGATCAAACTAAGTTATGATAATTTGAACTTTTTTACATCCTGCATGTTCCATTTGCCTTCGATTATAAAAATTTGTCTGTGTGTTCATATATATATATAGATATATAGATTCTATATTCGTGAGTGCTTGCACGCATATTTTCAATTAATCTAACGAGATAATTGTCTGACCCTACTAAGTTTGATGATGATTGTTTGTTGTTTTCAAGGTTTTTTTTAAGCTTAAATTATATATATATATAATATTAATATAATTTTTAAGTCAGTACCCTCAATTAACAAGTAGCTGGCACATCATTTTTTTTTTGTTAGCTGATCAAATGATTTCACACGTCATTTAGAATCATTTTCCAAATCCAAAGTAAAATTGTACTTTTGAAACTTAAGAGATTAAATGGACACTAAACTCAAACCTTAAGATCGAAAATTTGCCTTATATTCAATTACTAATTTGAATAATTGGTTAAAGAGTTAGAAACTAAGATTTAGAGGTTGAAATCTTCCTCCCTCAATTTGAATGATTAATCCTTGCCTTTTGGTTCAAACAATAAAGATAATTTATTACTTAATTGTACATTCTAATTTTGATATTTGCATTCATATAATTGTCATTTTAAACATCATGTCAATTACTCCCCAAAAAGTCAATGATTCATCTCTTTGAACTCAAAGAACAAACAAAGAAAACCATTCACATAATTATTTTTAAAATTAATTATGTATTATAATTTTTTTTAAGTAACGGTAAATACAACAACTTTTAAAAAGTAATTACAAATGAATTATTATAAAAAACAATTATTGAGTAACTTGTTTTTTTAACTCAAATAAAAATTTATTGATTTAACTTAATAATGCTATAATTTTGATAGTTATTAATCTATAAATTGATTAGATGTAATGATGGCTTATTTTGACAATTATAATACTAAGTTGTTAACTTCAAATTTGCTTAATTAGTTAAGATAAATATCTCCGACCAAAAGATCTTGAATTGGATTCCACGATCCCACTCTTTGTACTAAAAAAATCATAATATGAAGTTAGAAAACTAGATTTGTACAATAATTATCTAASATATTTAGTGAGCAAAATTAAATATCAATGTTGAGATGGCCGAGTTGGTCTAAGGCGCCAGATTAAGGTTCTGGTCCGAAAGGGCGTGGGTTCAAATCCCACTCTCAACATATTTAAAATGTTCTTTTTACCTATTTTTATGTTTTCATAATAATACCACGTGTCTCGTAACTAGTGGTCAATCTACTCCAACATTCTGGCGCCAAAAAACCCTTATCCGTCGCCCCCCAACTGGAACTGAAACCGGCGGAACCCTAAGATTCAGCGGCCGAAATTCAAGCTCTGAATCTGAACCATGCTCGACGTAGCCACCATTTCAACGAATCCTGCCTCTTCTTATGCTGCTATCGCCTTTCAATTTCGCCGTCCAAAATGCTCCAACATCCGCCATCAATGGCGGATCACAGCTTCCTCTGCCGCCTCCACCGTTGATCTCACCACTCTTCAATCCGCCGTCGACAAGGTCCGTTCTCGCCATTCTGCTTCTTTCAATTCCCGATTAGTTTCTTTTCAAAATTAAAACATTCGATTGGACGATATTGATATTGACTCCGTCTTTTACTTGAGTGTTGATCTGATTCACGCATAATTTCAATTTGTGTATATTTTGTATTTTGATTGTGAATTTTTTAGTGTAGAAAGATAGTAACGCAGTTAAGGAGGCGCTGGATCAGCTGAGGGAAGTTGGTTGGGCGAAGAAATGGGGTTCTCAGCCGTATGTATCSCGCCGTACGGTCAGTSTCCATTTCCAAGTGTGAAGTTCTTCTGGGAAAGTGCTATCCGAAACCCTAAAATTTGCCAAATCTACTTCACTATTTATACATGTACATCACATTGATGCCTATTTTGCTTTTGGAATCTTTTAGAATTTTAGTTGGAAAGTTGACGTCTTGCATACCTCTCTTTACACCAGACTTCTCTTCGAGAGCTGACAACACTTGGAATTAAAAATGCAGAGAATCTTGCTATTCCTAGCGTCAGAAATGATGTGAGTTACTTATAGTCCGTCTGGTAACGTTCTAGTTTCCAAATATTATTAAAAAACCTATCCTCAAAGTTGTATAGAAAAATTCTTGAAACAATCAAAACAAGTTCTTGTTTTCGTTTCCAATTTGTTGCAAAACATAAATATAAATATTGTTTGATAATCCTTGAATTCATGGGTGTTTGAGTCATGCAATTCTATATATATTTTTTTTATTAAAAGTGAAGAAACAGAAACAAGGACCTTACCAAACAGGCCCTTATTAACCATCCCTAGATTTTTTGTTTATCTTTGACCATTTTTGGTCTTGTAGCTCCAATATATACTGTTGGATTGGAGTGTTATCAATGTTATGTTTCAATTGTTTGTTTGCCCTGTTTTCATTTCTGATTTCGCGAAACTTATATGCATTTGATGCCTTTGAACACGCAGGCAGCTTTCCTTTTCACAGTGGTGGGAACGACTGGATTTTTGGGCGTCCTTGCTGGGCAGCTTCCTGGGGTAACATAAACTATGTATTATGTTTTCTAACCTGTTTGTTCCTGCACATTAATTTCTCATTCAACCACTTTTTAGCTAATGAACTGTATATTTATTTGTTTGTTAATATTGAGTTTGGGATGCTTTTTCAAGGAAAACAAAAAGTTTTTGAGTGAAGCAGTTTTTGTGTAACTTGCAAGTACTTTTAAAATTTTAACTAAACACTATCAATTTTTACAAAAATACTTTTAGTCATGGGTAAGCTTATTGATTTTAATTTTAATTTTGAAACAAAATACTTATCCAACCTTCCGGGGGCGCAAGCTTATTGTGAAGGCAAACTCTTATTCGAACTTTGGATTCATGTTATTGGAATAGGATTGGGGCTTCTTTGTGCCATACTTGATTGGGAGCATTTCGCTAGTGGTTTTGGCTGTGGGAAGCATTTCTCCTGGGTAAAATTACACTATTTCTTCAGTTGTTAGCTTTTCCTCCATGAGATTTTTCTTTTAATGTTTTCTCTCTTAGGCTCCTTCAAGCTGCCATAGATGGCTTTTCATCATTTTTTCCTGATTATCAAGAAAGAATTGCTGGACATGAAGCTGCACACTTCTTGGGTATTTGTTTCGTTTGAAAAGTAATAGCTAACCATCATCAGATGTGCCTGTTTCAATTGGATCTAAATGATGAACTCCTTTAAATTTCAGTTGCTTACTTGCTTGGACTTCCTATTCTGGATTATTCACTGGACATCGGAAAGGAGCATGTCAATCTCATTGATCAAAGATTAGAAAAGTTGATATATAGTGGGCAGCTTGATGATAAGGAACTTGACAGGTAACTGACTATTTCCTAATATTCTGAAGAATTGCAGAGCTCCCTTCTCTCTAAGATCCAATCTAATATGTGATATTGATGCTAGAAGCAAATAGTTCTGTAGATTTATGGTGAGTTTGGTATGACTTTGAGAATGGTGAAAAGTATTTTTAGTGAATTTTCATATTTTTCATAGTGTTTGGTTACATAGTTAAAAATGTTTCAAAAAATTTTAAAAATACTTGAGGTGAGTTTGAGATGACGGTAAAAAGTACTTTTAGCTCGTTAAAATAACATTTTAAATATTTGTAATGTTTGGTTAGATAATTAAAAACGAATTTGAAATTTCTAAAAATACTAAAAGAACACTTAAATGCTTTTTAGGGAAAACACTTGCTTAATGGTTCTTCTAAAAAATGTTGATAGAAGAAGGTTCTACCTTCAATCTCAAAAGTCATCCCAAACTCAACTGAAAGCACTTCTACAAAAAGAGAAAAACAAGGTTTATTAAAGAACGTTACACTTAAAAAACTTTCAAAAGTCATCTAAAACTCACTCTTCTTCGATGGCATAAATTGTAAAGTTGGATAGCGTTTGTTTTCAGGTTGGCAGTGGTGGCTATGGCCGGACTTGCAGCAGAAGGTTTAAAATATGACAAAGTAGTTGGTCAATCTGCTGATCTCTTCACTCTACAGGTCTCACATAGCTATGTAATTCATGAGACAGACCCCTACCCTTCTCCCTTCAACAATCTAACGGATACATTAATTTTGTTCTATCAGAGGTTTATCAACAGATCGAAACCGAAACTTGGTAATGATCAGCAACAGAACCTGACCAGATGGGCTGTAAGTAATCAACTATCAACAACTCTGGATAGTTTCTTGAAATCTTCCTTCACATTCACTTGGATAATTTCCAAGTAGTACATTAAAAAGGTTCAAGAAAATCTCTTATTCGCGATTGATTCAAATTTCTGTGGATACTTGGCTGTAGGTTTTGTTTTCTGGTTCCCTTCTGAAGAATAACAAATCCATGCATGAAGCCCTCATCAAAGCAATGACAGAGAAAGCATCTGTAATAGAATGCTTTGAGGCTATTGAGAAAGCTGCCTAGCTGGTTCAAACCTTTTTCTGTTTTCTTTTTTGTTCTCAACCTGTAAAGATTACCATTCTTTATTATATATATAAACAATAATAATGAATAGTGGGCCATGTCACAATTCTTTTGAGTCTCTAGCATGTTTAAAGATGATCATTGGAGATAATTTATCTTAGATTTTTGGTCGTACTTCTCTTAATAATTGATATAAGAACTATAACATATCTCAATCTCTTTGAAGGGCAGGTTAACCAGTTGGAGCAAAATCAAGCTCAACCATGCTTTCTCCCTCCTTTTGGCTCCTCCTCTTTCACTTCCCAACAATGCCTTCTCTGGCGTCGATGGCTTCGTCCTTGTCGGTCTGGGACTATGAGGATCACCCTATCTCCATTTAAAAGGAAGGGTAATTGTAGATGTTTTTTCAAGGGTGGCAGTTTAATCTATCTATAAGGGGAGGAGAAAATTATTTTTGGCTCTAGCTTCACTGTAATGTGGTTCTTTATCCTATTTCCTTATGAATTAAAAAGTATTTCAATTGGTTAAGAAACCTTAGCGGTGATTGGCGAGAAGATAAGAAAAATTTCTTCCATACAAGTCCAATTTATCTTCAACTGTTGCAGTATAACTTGTTTTGACGATCAATTTCCAAGAGAAAAGTCAAAAGTGTATCCATAGATCAAACTTGAGTTTATGGGCATGGAATTAGATGAGTCATAAACAAAGTAAAACTTTAATTGATATGACATTTTCATCTAAAAAGAGTGAATGCCAAAATATGAAATCAGATTTCCTTTGCTATATGCACTTAGACTTGACTTTATCATCACTTAGACTTGACTTTATCACCTAWCGGAAGGACATTATTTTCAAGATGTCATAAAATTTGTCAAAATACCAATAAATAAAAAGGGTTTCAAAAATACTTTTGAACCATGTTATTTAGTATTAATTTGTAATTTAGTTCTTGAACTTTACTCTACAACCATTTTTAATCTTGATAGTTTTAATATACAACAATTTAATTTTTGCCGTTAAAGTTTATAACAATTTAATTCCTGTTGTGAAATTGTTGTTAAAGCTTAATAAGTTTTTTATTTACGTAAATCAATAAACTAGGGAGGAACTAAATGTGTTCGTAAATTACAAAGACTCAATCGTTATACAATAAAAAGCGATACTTAAATTTGATGGTATTTTTCTTGGTAGGAACTAAATTATTGCATATTAAAACTGTATAGATTAAATTGTTACATATTAAAGTTCAGGACTAAATTATTACCGGAGGCTCAATTGCTATTTCAATTCAATAGAAGTCCAGGGAACCCAAAATTTTCATTAAAAAAAAAGAAAGACCTTTATGATATGCATACGATCCACGCCAATCAAGATAATTTATAACTCATTGATAAAGATGGTACATAACTAAATAAATTAGTCTTTATTTATCACTTCAAATAATGCTTGTGAATTTTCTTCACAAACTGGCAATCTTTCCTCCACATCCAGAGAAAGTCCTAAAAAGCTCAGACAACTCTATACTTTTATGAGATTTAAAGGTATAATTCTTACACAACAATTTATGATTACAAAGCCCAGCATTTTGCACTTACAGCCTCCCATACAATGAAAGCAAATCCTTCAATTTAGTAGCTTCTGTCTCCAAACTCTCAAAGCTTAAGGAATTAGGTATTCTCCATCTCCAGTTTCCAAACTGTGACAAAAACAAACATATCTTAAAACAATGAACCATCATAACAATCAAATCAAAAGATAACAATTGAATGCATCGTCATTTTTGGTGCATTAAAAGACTCAGATTGTACAAACTAAAACCAAAAGGCCAGGGCGATCTTAATATCTTATCTTCTGGTTCATACCCAAACACCAGTAAGGTCAACCATGAAATTAATTGTGAATCGCTCAAGTTTTTGTTTAATCTGAATAGGCAGAAATCGACTAAAACGCTACTTAATGTTGAGCTTAAGATAGGTAACTGAGTAATTGGAGATTTTAGTAGGACGGTTCATCTAAAAAGCACAAATACTTCAATTTGGGTAACATGTCCATGTCAAACACTCCGACACTTATTGGACGTGTATCCGAACACTTGTCTCAAATGTGTGTCACACACTTGTTGAACAAAATGAATATAGATCTAATACTTGTTAAGCACATATCCAACACTTAAAGGAAGAAAATAATAGTAACACTAGATAAAATAATAAAATTTGTAAGTAAAATACATCCAACTCATTTTTCTTAAGCATAAAAATGCATCAACTTGTTGACTTTGAATTTCCTTTTAGCATAAAAATGATATATATTGAAAAAAGAATGGTATATTTTAATAAAAGTGACATTGCCGTGTCTTTGTCCTAGATTTTTAGAAAATGAAATGTTACCGTATCTGTTTCGTGTAATATCCATGCTTCTTAGGTTATCACTTACTTGGGTTGCTGGAATGTTCATCCTTGCCGAACTCCCTAACCCAAGAACATCTTGCAAAGGTATTATGGCAGTTTGAGCCACGGAAGACAATCCTGTCCGGACGAGAGCCCAAGGGATATCATCTTCCTCAGTAATTGAAAGATACTTCAAAACCTGAAACAACAGCGGCATGTCAATACCATCTCTTATTATTTTGTTGTTTTCTTTTTTTTTTAATGATTGATTACATTTAGTAGTGAAAAGTTGTTGAAAGACAAAAATCTATACAACTCCCACTAGGAGTTCAAATAAAAGTAAATTAATCTTAAATGTAAATCAGAAGTACGGTGATGAAAGAAACTTGAAAGTGTGAATAAGATGTATTTTGATAAATGGACCATTTTCTCCCCACCTAGATTCTTTCAGAAAATCTCAGGTTTCTTTTACACCATATTCACAAAATGGGTTGCCTTTCTATCATTAGTCTATAGCGTTTTAGCCCTACTCTTGACCATATAACAGTGGAGAAACGTTATCATTGACCGACGGATCAAAGGCTCAAGAACAACCAAAGCATTAAAACTGAGAATCCCAGAATTTCCAACGAACAGTGAAAGACAGGTGTGCTTGGTCCTCCTCTGCTTTAAACATAATATAGAGCAATTTGGGCTTAGGACAGTTCAGGGGAATTCTCTTCGCAGCCATTTTGTAGTACTAAAATAAAACCTTCATGACAAAGAGAATCCAAACGAGATCTTCACCTTCAGAGGATCATAACATCTTCCAACAAGGCCTCAACAATTCTCTATTTTATTAGGGAGCGTGAGATTGTGAGCTTCTAATACAAAGGTTTTACTGAAAATACACGTGAGAAATACATGAAATTCTTGTCCTTCCCTCCTTCCAGTGTGTACCTCATTAATTGCTCCTTTAACTCTTCCATCTTCTCATGTAAGAGTTTCCTTGTAGTAATTCTGCACATAGTACTTCCTCCCAAACTTGGATACAAAATACCATTTTCCTGCCCTTGATTGCGTAAATCTGGGAACCTGTACGATAGTGGCTGATCTCCCACCCATTTATCATATTCCAAAACGAAGTCCTTCCATTCCCATTCTTGGTAGATACGTGGCTACAAAAAGGAAGAGGAGCTGTCTTCTCCTTTGCTCCAAATCCCCTTTTCGATCTTTTAAAATGCTCAGGCTCTCCAATTAGATTAGCCACCAACACATTCTCCCCGGACTCCTTCATGTTCTCCTCAAAGTGGTTATGTAAGTTGCCCAGCATAGTACCATCATCTTCTTCTCTTCGATGTTGTAGTTGTAGCTGGACTGCTTAAACTCACTTTCAGGTTGTCACATYTTTGAGGCCCCGATGGCCCATTTTCTCCTTACTTGGGGATATGGCCTATGGACTTCATTTGACCTTCYATTAAGGTGGTTTACATTAGCCTTGCCCGTGAAGCTTTATCCTTTATGGGGCCTTCCTCCGGATTTCTCCAAATCTTCATTTTATTCTATTCCTATTGTTACTACTATTAATATAATATCTTTTCATGTTTGTTCAAACCTATACAAAAGTTAGTAGTTTTGAAACAATATTCAGAAGCTATTATAGTTTTTGCTTGTGTGGATGTGAACCGTTTTTGCTTGTGTGGATGTGTTAGGTTCAGAGAAGGTTTCACGAACATTGGACTTTTCTCCTTCATTCAAATTGTCCCACCAGCCACGAATCTGCATTAAAACACAAAAATTAACAGAATGACACTAGGAGAGAAGAATCTACACTCATGATTGCCAACATCAGATTTTGTAACGTATTGTAAGGCAAGTTGAGAAAAGATACAAGCAAACATGAAAATTTTTACTGTGTCATTATCATGAGTTCCCGTGTAGACAACTTGGTTAGGTTCTTGATTGTGGGGCAAATGAGGATTAGTAGAATCGCTTCCAAAACCTGGTTCAACAAAATATATCAATCACAAAGAATAAACTTCAAGACAATCTCTTCAAAACAGGAACAACATATAACAGTTTTTACCAAACTGGAGGACAGCCATTCCAGGTGCCCCAATAGATTTTCTGAGCCGAACTACATCCTCAGTAATAACTCCCTGTCATGAGATGGTATTATAAAGCTTAAACCAATGCAAAATGTAGCTAAAACCAAAACAAAATGGATTCAATTGCAAGGGGGGTAAGGTAATGATAGAACTTATCAAATAATCTACAAAAGATGTGCCCATGAGTACAAAACAAAATGGAACCATGTTATTTCACTTTCCAAAAGACGAAATGCATATCACTTAATTCAGGAGTGATATCTAAGCCATCAAACAGAGTGTTTTGATGAGTTGGTGGAAAGTTTAACCTCCGAAGATTATGATTCAAAAGATAAATTCAGAAACCCGAAGCTCTTAATCTGAAATTTTTTTAAAAGAAAGATATTGTAACAAATACAAGTTGTCCACATCCACGATGTAATGAGCATTCAATATGTAGTTCTACGATTCCGTTACATTTTTATCCATGATTCCACAAAAACATACCAAATCTTCTGCAATTATGTTGATCTTCCCAACCGCTCTGGATATGGAATCAAATAAAGATTTTCCAGGCCCTGCCTACTGTCATCAAAAACATTTTTAAAGAAGATAATATGATATCAAAGTACAATCTTAAAAGATCTGCAAATTATAAGTCTGACCTTCCATCGTCCATTCATTGCAATTTTTGCCTCTGTAAATGTGCAATGTATTAGCACAATGAACAAACAAAAGAAACAAAACATGTGAAGTAAGCTGACAATTTATTTCAAAGGCCTACCAGAAGGAACTGCCCAGTACCCAGCAAATCCTCTAAAATGATCTATCCTGAATTCATCATATAGATTCTGTGCACGTTTAATGCGGCGAATCCACCATGAAAAACCATCTTTCTCCATTGCTTTCCAATCATATAAAGGACTTTCAAGTCCCAAGTAAACAAAAATTTGTTAAAAAGCTATTTCGTAGCAAGTTGGTCCAAAATAAAATTTACAAACAAGAATGAACACAAATACTGGAATAAGTACAATGAATATTAGATAAAAGAAAGTAACAGGTCACCATGTCGTATGATGAAATATTGAAAAGGTTTGTTAATCTACCGTTAAACTCAAATGCTTAAGATAGTAGGTTAAAGTGTATTTTAATGCTTTATATATTCTTACACTCTACTCACATGTAAGCTCAAATATTAATTTGATTCATGAAACCTGAAAGATGAACAACTAATATCAATTGAGGATTTGAACAAAGAACCTCCTACTCGAATACAATATTAAAAAACTAAACTTAAAATTTTAAGCTAATAAGTTAAGATATATTTTATTATTTTATATATATTCAAATGTTGGACTATTCTTCTTTGCCAGGTCAATGTCAATTGGGTTTTTGATCTAAAGGCAGTAGATAATGTGTACCAGCTTTTTTGTGGAGCAATTCATCTCCTTCAGCAGTTCGGTTCTTATGGATTGAGTTATGGTTTCAGGGGAATTCGTGGATATTTGAGGGCAAGAGCATGTCCTTCATTGAGAGTTTCTCTTCAGCTAAGTTTAAAGTCTCCCATCGGTGTTCTCTTGTTGATTCTTTTTCACATTATTCTCCTAATCTCATTAACGCTTATTGGGGAGTGTTTATTAACTCTTTGTAATTTTGTATCCTTGTCCTTTGTAATTTTGTTTTTCTTCGTTTTGGTTTTTCCCTCGCTCTTTTGAGAGTTTGTATCCTTGAACATTTGTATTATCTTTTCGTTCATTCAATGAGAAGTTGTATCTTATCAAAAAAAAATATTTTATATATTCTTAACAACATTTATCCAAGATTGCCACTTTTAATGCGTGTGATGGCCTAATATTTATTGGACCAAGTGAAAAAAAGTAAAGTAATTTTGGGACCATGGGTTCGAATTTCATAGTTCTTATGACTCTGAAATGTAGTAGGGCAACAATGACGATGAAGAATGTTTTCAGTGTAGCTCTTATATCGTATATAACATGCAGAGTTAATTTGCTGGGCAGGAAAAAACAATCTGATCTGCCGCCAGTTTATTTTACTACTTTGTTGATCGGATAGAAGTTGTTAGTTCATTACTTTGTATATTTAGTTAAATTTAGTTACCCTTTTAATCATTTTTAGTTAGTTAGTAACTGGTAAAATGATTGACAACCATAAAATGAGTGGCTAAGTCTCGTAACTTGATTTTTTAAAATTTTACTTAATTTAAGCTCGAGTAATCTTGGAGATTCAGATGCTAGATGCGTCATTATGAAAGTTTCACATTTGCTAGAGGAGAAAAGGTTATGCAAGGAGCAAATATGAGTTGAGTTGCAAGGCTGGGCTAATTAATAGTCATAGTAGGTTGCAGGTTAGTTAATAGTCACTTACACTAACTATAACTAGACTGTTAGTTAATTAGGAAGGAATGAGTACGCTGGTCGAAGGGATGGAAAGGTATGGGCATTCTGATGTAACAGGAGAGGGAAGTCTCTTAAATACACTGGGGAATGTTCGTAATTCTAGTAATGCAATGATGGACATTTATTTGTCAAAGTTGAAGGAGCAATGCCACAAGGACAAAAGATGGAATGAAGAATCAACTTAATGAAGGCAACTGGGCTTAATGGCAAGAGAGGTGAAGAAATGATTCAATTCTGCCCGAGAGGAGAATTACAAAAGATAGTAGCCTTGGGGTGAGATAACAGAGTGATGCTTGAGAATATGGAACAGATTTTTCAATGTTTAGCAAGTTCTTTAAATGTAGGGTCATTCCTTCGGTGCATCAAAGTAGGATGGCTTGGCTATATTGTTACTGCTTAAAAACGCTGGCTGCGGCCTTTTTGCATGAAAAGAAAATTGATCGTCTGGAATTTAATTAGATAGAAATAGGTTTAACGCTTTAGGTAAATATTTTTGTATGTGCTTGTGCCATGAGTTGTGGGAGAAATTTTACTTCACTGTTTCTTTTGAAAAGATGTTGGCCTCATAGTTTACTGTTTCTCAAGTCCAGAAAAAAGTAATTCTATGATGCTAGACAGGGAACTATGACCTTATGTAATAACTACGGAGAAAACAGAAAACATATTTCTTAAGAAAACAGAATGTACAATCAACCATCTGAATGAGACAAGTACAGTACACACCTGCCCCATAGTTGACCAGTTTCACTGAATGCGTCTGGAGGCACACCACTCACTAATACAGGAAAGCCCTTCTTGTTCTGCCAGTTATGATTAGCGTTAGCAGTCAGCATTATGAGAACATTGCACAGAATATTTCCATCTATCTCTACACATACAGAAACAACATATACCAGCAAAAATTGCTTCTTATTAGCCCAAACATCTGCACTCTGATAGCCAACATATATAGGCATGTCTCCCATTATAGTAATACCCTTCATATTTGCATAGCTGCGAACTCTTTGCCATTGTCTCTGGAATAAAAACTGTTGAGCAATGAATATATTTATCTGCAAAAATAGAAGTATGTGTGAGCAATTAGGCTACAGACTACAGAATCTATAAGCTCAAAAGTCAAACTGAAGATTCCCAAATCTTACGAAATCTCTTTCCCTTTGGTAAACATCTTCTAAAGCTGAAAGATGCCGATTTTTTAAGGGTTCTGGCCATTCGTACCAACTGAAACAATTTAACCTGTTATCAATAGCAGCAAAATAAGCTGCATCTTCAAGCCAGCCTGCAAAATTGAACAAGGACAAGAGAGACAGATGGTGAAACAACTCAAGTAAAAGTGATTTATTGTCTTACAAACTTTTGCCAAAGCCCTAGCAAGTTGGTAGAAAGGATGAAGAGGTGGCTAAGCTAGTGCACTATGTACAATTTTTAACGATCAATAAGATGATCTAAATATAACTACAAAGTAAAAGGTATTCTGCATAATATTAAAGATAAACCATGAGAATAATATACTCAGTTCAATTATATTAAAAACTCACTTGATATATCAGGGTCTCTACAAAATTCTTCAAGCTGACATTTAAGTTCACCGTCACTTTGAATTAACCTTTCCGCAGCCTAAGACAGAACCATAGAAAACAATTCGCCCGACCTTAAAAATACACTGAATATATACAAAAGAAAAAAAAAAGAAAAAAAGAACACAAAATAGGAATTTATCTGTGTCCTTGCAAGTCTGTATTGAGATCATGTAGCAATACGCTGAAATGTCAACATAAGGTTGCTCCTTCTCCATCTAACACACTATGTGTTTTACTTCTTATCATTTTKCATTTATAGCACATCGTTTCCTCCAATGAAAGAATTTGGCACATCAGCAACAAGTTTCTTTTGTCCCGTTTTTATAGGTTTAATAATTAGGAGTCTGTTTGGTTTTATTCCCGTTTCTTGTTTCTGTTTCCTCTTTCTTAATAAAGAATAATAGAATTATATGGCACCTAACATCCACAGATTCAATAATGATAAAACAAAATTTTTATTTATGTTGAAACAAATTATAAACGGGAACAAGAAACAAGAAACTTATTTTAATTGTTTCCAAAATTCCTATAAAATTTTGAGAATATCTATAAAAAATGATAAATACGAAACTGTAAAATAGTTGGATTTATTAATAAAATTATAAATTAGAAACAAGAAACAAGAACAGTTACCAAATGGGGCCCTATGAAACCAAATTTGTGCCATCATTTCAATGATATTTGTTTGTTATGAAAAAATAATAATAATAACTATGAAACCAAAACAACCACACTAACAACTATATCATCGACACTTTAACAATTGTTTAAAACTTTAAAGATGGGCTTTATAATTCTGAATCCCTTAACCATCTCTTCTCACACTGTCCCTTTACTTTTACAGGAGGGTCTTCTAATGAACACCTTCAATTCACTGCTCCCCTAGAGAAGATAGACATTTGACTTCACGAAGCTTTAATGAATTGGTGGCTCAAAGACAAAGCTAAAGTGCTTAGGAAGTGTGCACTTAGAGCTTTTTTATGGATTCTATGGCTTGAAAGATACCATAGGATCTTCCAAGATAAAGAGTCTTCTTTTGATGCTCCTTGGTGAGCTTGTATACTATACGCCCTGTTGTTGAAGTGCCTTCACAAATGCTTCTCTGCAATCACAACATTTTTTACAGCTAATTTGGATTGGAGAGATTTTTTGTTACAGTTGGTCTCTCAGAGAGGGTTCACTCTAGGCCCAGCCAGGAAATCGTTTCTATAGATATCCCCATTTCTTGTCCCCAAAAAATAAAAAAAGATAAGTAAATAACTTTCAACAATGGAGGAAGTTTATGAGACAGATTCCAAGTCGATATTCATTTTCAAGTCACTACACATATAAGCAATCCTGAAATTTTGACATGCAGCCATTCATGAGGGTGGGGAAGGGAAGAATTAATTACTGCATACCTTTGCTATCAATGGATCCTTTATATCAGCAACAGCAGAAAAGTTCACGTGGTCATGGTTGCTGCAAAAGTAACCATTCAAGGGAAGGATTACTCCACAGTGTCCATTCATAAAAGATGATAAAGAGATACTAACAATTAATCTCAATATGTCCAAATACAAAGTTTCTTACACTGGTTTTGGCAACTCGTCTTTTGTGAGCAAGCCATCTTTGACAAGCTCATCAAGAGATATCAAGAGAGTGTTTCCACAATTTGCATCCTGGAAGTTTTCACCAGATACAACAGAGAAAACAATGCACATCAGGTAAACAGATCAATAACATTGTTGAAATGGTTCGTGTAAGCAAGCATTTTTTTTTAATGTAAAATCAAGCTTTCATATGAAAAATGAAATAATATATATATATAAACAGGCAATCCAAAAAAAAAATAAAAAATAAAAAAATTATTATTATTAAATTTTTTTCAAAAAAAAGGCCAACAAAAGGAACCTAGGAGCCTGTACAAAGTGAACAACGTAATCATTACAAAAAGTGCTCCAATTGATCAGAACAAGAGACAGATGATAGTTACAAAATTCTTAGAAACTAACACCAAAAAGAGCCAAGAAACCTAGCCACAAACCAGCCATCTTCCAAGGGCCCTCTAAAATTTCTCGTATCTCTCAAGTAGGTATTCCTTTTTTTTTATATCCGTGTGTCCATACTAGCTTGCGCGCACCTCGACTAATCACGGGCCAACCGCTTGACCCTACTACATTTGGTTGACAAGGAAACTTACAGGATATTAAATCTTAGGTAGGTAGTCACCATGGTTTGAACTCATTCCCTCTAAACTCATTCCCTTAAGCAGGATATTCCATAGAATAGCAAAAAGAAAGTTTCACGCCATAGATCCCCTCCCTTGTCTTGAAATGGCAGGTGATACGATACCTCAAGCATACCCATTATCAAAGAAGTAGATGTCACTTTTGAACACGTGCAGATAGCCACCTTATCGAAGGGGCTAAAAGTCAGTCAAAATAGCTCAAACTCTTTGTTTTAGTTCCCTCAGCTCCTCCACCGTTTAGTGGCATAATCTATTACAACCAGACACGCAAAAGTCTCATAAAAATAAACATCATTGTGATTGTAATGGTCCAGACAACATAACAAGCACAAAAAGCCAGCTTAATGAGGGAGTCGTTTGATCATTTGTTTCTTCATTAACCTTTGGCTACCAAGGGCTGGCAGTTTTTGTTTCAGTGTTTTGATATATATATGTGTGTGCCCAGAGACGTGGATGGCTGGATTTTAGAATGCTTTCACAGGTGGCACCTCAAAGGGAAGGCTACAGTTTTGTGGAGATGTGCTTTTACAGCGTTTCCATGGAATGTTTGGCTGGAAAGGAATGCCTGCTCCTTTGAGGACAAAGCCAAGTCTTGGGATTCATTTTTTGTAATAGTGTTCAAGTTTTAGCATCTTGGTGTTGCCTTAGAAATACGAAATTCTTTTGTAATTATAGCCTCTCTTTGATTATGCAAGATTGGAGAGCTTTTCTGTGATAGTTTTTTGGGAGGGGGCCGCCTCGTCCCTCGTCCGTAGGCTGTTCTTTTGTTCTTTATCTGAATCGTTTCTTATCCAAAAAAAAAAAAAAAAAAAAACAACCATGCCACCTCAAACCAATACCAAGGGATAATACTGAGTCTTGCTACACCTTCCTCTCAGTATGCTGATAATAAGTGTCTACCTCAAGCCAATACAGAATTGGAATGTGAATAACCAAATGCAATAACCAGTTCCCAACTGGCCAAACCTATTTAATGGTATTCATTGAGATAGCATCCAAGTAAATTATTTCCAAATATGTATTCTATATTCACCACATTGTGATAAACTACTCTATTTCCTCATCAGTCGCACTGTCTCCTCCCCATCCCCCACCCCAAACATAGGAAAGATAAAGAAACAGAAGATAGAGAAAGAAGGGAGAAGGAGAATTAAAAGATTGATTGATCAGAAAAGTCATCACCTGGCCTGAGTATGGTGATCCCTCTTCGTTAGCCTTTCTCCCAGGAGGAACAAGAGGAAGAACCTGCATATTTGCAGCAGTCAGCCAAAATTGATCAAATTCCAAAATTTCCACATCTTTTTGCTATCCTGTAAACAAAAAATATATAAATGAAAGTTCCTTGTTCATTTTCCCCTCACCTTCTCAAAATACATCCGCGTTGAACTATACTTTTTTTAAGTCCTACACTTAAACAAAAAGTTACTTATTGACAATGGAACCCATTAAGTCTCAGCTTCTTTATTTTAAAAGCTCTCCTCCTTGAGCGACTGRTCGTGTACAGGGAATTCAATCAGGTGTAAATATAATTCTTTACAAATCACTGATTCATTAATTCAAGGATTACAGTACTTACGCATTGCAAAAATTGCTTAAAAATCCCCATTAATCTAATACAGTAAGCATAGAACTTAAAAATCTTTCCCACTTCCAAGGCAACCAAGAGACGCGGGTGAGAATCAAACCTGCCAAACAGAGAATCCCGCTTCATGAAGCCAATCAACAAACCTAAACGCCTCGTCTCCCAGATCACCAATGCCATAAGGCCCACGAAACGAAGTAGGATGAAGCAGAACGCCTGCTCTTCGCCGAACGTCAGGATTCGTCTCCGGAAACCATTCCCCATAGTGGGGCGGAAAATCCTCCCCCACACCAACTGAATCGAAAATGGCGTGGACTGTCAGATTGTGAGTGGAGGAAGAAGATGACAGAGGCCCGAATCTCCTGGTGGACAGAGTAGCAGTAGAAGCGTTGAGAGGTAATGGCGGTGGCGACAATGGGGGATTCCGGAGCTTGGGAGTGAGAGGAAAAGGGAAGAGTGAGGTTGAGATCGCCATTGTTGCGGAATTGAGCTCGGGAACAGAGAATTTGAATGGGAAGTGAGGGAGCAATCTGTTGGGCAAAGTAACATGTGACGATCGAGGTGGCGCCGTGTGGAGACGGCCAAATAAATTTCTTTTAATTTGAATTGAGTAGGTAGAGGAAATAAATAGATATTTTCTAAAAGTAATCATAAATATAGTATTTCCCAAAAACAAAAATAATAAAAATAATAATAGGGTCCTAAAGTTTCAATACTGTGTCTACTAGGTTTCAAATTTAAATTTAGTTTTGTTAGAGATCTACTAAATGCAAGCTAAGAATCGTATTAAGTCTTTTTTTAAGTTTAAGATCGGTTAGACACAACATTCAAAGTTTAATTAAAAATTTATTTAATATTTAAAAGATAAATTTAATAGATACAACAGTAGAAGTTTTTGGACTTAATAGATATATTTTAAAAGTTTAGAGACCGAAATTATAATTTAACCAAAAAATAATTAAGGAAAAGTGGTGGTGTGTAATTTTGGCCGAGGTGCACGACGTGGGCTACCGAGCTTCCTGCAAACAAAACTTTATACCGACGTGGTGTTCGTCCATGTACAGTCTGAAACTTAAATTAGAACTAAGTTCGAGCATGTGCCTTTAGAAGGTGGAACTTTACATTTTATTAAAGGAAACGTTGGAAATCATTGGCTTTGCCAGTGCGACGATCATGGTACCTGTCATGTCATAGGTTTTGTCCAACTATAACATGTCTATAGCTAATCACAACTCTTCAAAAAATAATTTATAAAATAAAATATTAGTTGCACCACTTATTCAAAAATACAGTGTTTTAATTTTTTTTTAAGTATTATAAAGATAGAGGATTGAGCATCAAACTCCTAGAAAATGAATAAAGTGTTTAACTGTTTAACTAAGTCCATATCCATAAGTGTAGGATCTTTTCAAATTAATGACGTCAAATATACTCTTCTTAGTTAACCGATATATTGAACGTAGTCAATTCAATTGATTGACAAAATTTTAACTAAAATCCATGATAATTGTAAATCGCTATAAAAATAATCATATTTTAAAAGTACAATATAGAAGAAAAAATAACTACCAATGACTCGTTTGGTAAACTTCATGTTTCTCCTTTCTTCATTTTTTAATAAATAAAAATAAGAAACTTGATTTTGTTGTGTTTAAAATTTCTATATAATTTTAGAAACCTTTTAAAAACGAGAAACGAAGAAAAAAAATTATCCAACGTTTATATTTCTCAAAAATTAAAAGTGAATGCTAAAAAGAAATGATATCGAAGGATCCTAAATGCATCAATTTTACTGCCCAAATATCTTCCAAATTCACCTTTACTCCATTGGTTGTTTGTGGAAATTGGATATTAGGTGGGTGAAGAGATGGGAGAGGAGAATAAAACACATGCAATTTTACACTAAAAATATGTCAAGTATGAAGTGTGCTAATACTATATCTTGTCTATATTTTCCTTTTGTCAAAACATCGTCTCATTAGCTAAAAAGGGCTAGTGTCATGGGAAATATGGGATCAAACTTGGCTCAAAAGCTTTTTGTCATTATGCCAGTATTAGGTTTACGGTATTAAATTTATGTCGATATGTCGATATTTTTACATGTCTATACATTCGACGTCAACATGAAAGATAAATCAACATTTCTATTATATCGTAAAAGATTTAATAAAACATGAAAAGTAACTGGCAGGAAACAAAATATTAATGATAAGAATTATGATTTAATCTAAGTATTTTTTAATGATTTTCTTCAAAAATATCTATCAATATTTACATATTTGCATCAACATTTTTCATTAAATTAGGACATCGTATTTTCGTAGACATTAATATTTTAGACCTTGATTAAACTTGTTTGTCCATAGGCATCATAGAATAACACATGGGCCTGGTGCCCATTTGTGTTAGCATTGTAAGGAGAGAGAGGAGTATAGAACTAGAACGTCCACGTTTTATTATTAGTGCCAGGTTTGTTAAAGCAACTATAATGATCAAGTCAAAAGACTATTGTCAAAAACGAGCATAGCTCAGCGATAATTGACATATATATCTCAAACTAAGAGATTGTGAATTCGAATCCCCTCCTCGACTGTGTTGTACGTAAGGGAAAAAAAGTCAAAGAGACTACGATGACAAGTGGGAGGACAATGAGTTTAGAAATGTCTTTTCATCTGTTATCAAACACGGTATATTGTTTAGAAAAATACTAATAACTGCATATTTAATATTTGTTATTTCGTCATTTCCTACCAATAAGCGTGCCTATAACATTTGTGACCTTTTGTTCAGTCATAGAATCCCAAAACTGTTGTAGTGGAAAATACGTAAATATCCTTTTTTTTTCCTGCCAAAAACAAGCCGAAGTCTCAAAATTGTTGTAGTGAATCATGACGGTTAAGGAAAATATGTAAATCTCCATTCTTTTTTTCCACAAAAAATACGCCAATAACTATTTGTGACATTATTTTATTTTATTCACTTTTCTCTATTTAAATTTCACGTCATGAGATTCCAAAATTAAATTGTGTTGGAGTGTTCGTACAATGGTGACGAGCACTGTGAATTCTGTTTTGAGTAGTAACATTTCCAACTATACATCTGAACATATTTTCAAAATAGTAGACTAGCTAAAATTTATTGTAGTCCTCGCCCACTTTAAATGAAATAATATATTCTTATCAGTAAGAGTTCATAATGCACACAAAATTAAGAAAAAAAAAATACATGCTCATAAAATCATAACAGTGATAGGGTTGCATTTTCTTTAACTGTCTTACCAGAAAATGCATTTTCTTTAATGATTTTACTTATATTCTAAATGTTTATCGAATTACAAAAATTTAAGAACATAAATTTGAGCAATCGACATGAATATTAAAAACCATGAATTAAAGAGGCCATAAAAACTCTGAAATACCTTATTTATTGAAATCCTAAGGTGTTCGACGATATCTTACAATTTTGTGAAACAACACCATAACAATCTAGATAAGGTGATTACAAAATAAACGAAGGAGAAAAATTCTCAGACACGATAACCATTTCACTTTTAGTTTTTTTTTTATATATAAATTAGGCTTGGTTACTCGTAATTTTTTAGTACATTTTAACCTTTCTTAGAAAAAAAAATTGTTTGATATGTTTTAACCTTTTTTTTAAATTAAAAAATAAAATTTAAACTCTTAGTTAAAATTTAGAAATAAAAATTAATTTTTTTAATATTTTATTTTGGGTGTTTTTTTTAAATTAAACTTGTAAACACTACTTTCACACATGTATTTCTTTATTTTTCAAAACTTAAGCCAGAAATTGAGAACTAAAAAACCTAACTTTTAACTTTCTTTTTTCTTTTGAAATTTGATTGAGAATTCAAATGTGTTTTAAAAATGGTATAAAAAAAAATTGTGAGCAAATGCATAATTTTAAAATACCACTACTAGAAATTGGAGCTATCGTGACGTTTTTTTGGCGTCACAAAAATTTTTCGTGACGTTTTTAATGCCGTCACGTATACGCCCATCACGAAAGGTATACGAGACGTTTAAAAAATATCACAAAAATTAGCACACGTGACGATTTATTAGCGTCATGAAAGACATGGACTTCCACGACGTTCATAAACCATCATGAAAAATGATTTTGTGACGGTTATAGAATGTCACGGAAAGACCTTGAACAGGGGAGGACAGGTCACGTGACATCCTTTCGTGACAGTGTTTAAACGTCACGAAAAGTGTATTTCGTGACGGTGTTTAAACGTATTGAAAAGTTTATTCCGTGACGTTTGATAATTGTCCTAAAAAATATTTTGGTGACAGTTTAAAAACGTCACTAATGATTTTATTTTGTGATGATAAAAAGAGGGTCACTGAATATGTATTTAATTTTGATTGCAGATGTCGCGGAATATAAATATCATATTGTCAACTTGTCGATCGAACACGCAAATATATTAATTTACCATAACAAAGTTGAAATATATTAAACATGAACAAGGAAGCTAATATATTAATTTAAAATGTACTAGTATTCTCAAACACAAATTACAGAATTACAGAATTACAGAATTAAACATGCTCTTTACACACCAACCCCAACAACGATCCTCAGCCACCAATTAGTTGCATTCCTAATTGTCGACATCTTTGGGGTAAGAAAGACCTAATGAAAAACAATACCCAAGTTAGATAAATGATTAAACAAAAACCAACYTTATCAACTTACTCGATAATATAAATAAAACAACCAACAAACGACCAAACAGAAGAAGCGTGATTCAAATAAACCACATGCCTGCAYTTTTTSTACATCCTTAAATTACATARCACAAAATATCACTACAATCATCTTGTAAGGAAAGTATCAATATGATATGATAACCAACAAAAAGATCAAACAAAGTTCCAACATAACAGAAGAGGTTACAATAACAAAAATAACCGAACACTTCTTCTATATCCTTCAGCAGCATAGCACAAAATGAACTTAAACAATATAACACAAACTAGCTAGTATAGTAGAGGGATTGTAAACGTACATTCCTCGTCTATAATCAATATTCAGTGTTCCTTGCAAATACAATTCCAACACAACAAAATTGATTAAACAAAAACAACCTACATACACTTCTTCTCCATACTTTAGTAATATAGCATAAAATATCATAATTAAACAAGCATCACAATAATTGAAAACGTACCATAATCTTCTACAACACTACAAATAATCAACATTCATATTCTTCCTTATCAACTTACTCAATAATTTGATAAAACAACCAACATAACGACCAAAGAAAGATCCMAACAGAACAAGCGCGATTAAAATAAACAACATGCCTACACTTCTTCTACATTCTTCAATTACATGGCACAAAATATCAGTACAATCATCCTGTAATGAATGTATTAATAATCAGTATTTATAAAACTTTTATRTACTTACATAACATAGCACAAAATATACTCAAACAGTATAACACAAACTAGCTARTATACCAGAAGGATTGAAAACGTACATTCCTCGYCTAACGACACTATCTATAATCAGTATTCAGTCTTCCTTGTGAACTTAATAATCTGATAAATGTGCTAAATTAGCTATAGTTACAGCATATAACAAGGACGATTCAGAAAGATTTAAGATTCAAATGTTATGGTATGAATGATGACGAAAAACAAGTTAATAGCTTACCTTTGTTATAATGGAACTTTGATGGAAATGGCCACAACATATGTAAGCTCATCAGGACGCGATCCGACAAAATAAAAAACCTTGACAACTTTTCGTTCCAGTGCGAAGCTTGCTCCTGTCATATAAAGCAATGATAAGTAACTTAGGAAAAAGGGGCTTTTTCAAAACATTTGACATAAACAATAAGAATAATGCAGTACCTCATATGCGTTGAGGTACGAACCCAACCAAGAATTTCTTGTATGATAAAATAGCTACTTCAAAGTAATGTGTGTGAYGATTTAATCCTACCATAAATTTTGAATATTCAAATTAATCGAATTGTWATAAGTACTACAAATTTTAACCACTGTCAGTTGCCTCAAGAATYATGAAATATATTATTCCAATAACTACATSCTCTTTCRCATTCACCRSTTTTTTGAATTCCAAAAGTGTATTCTGCACCCAGAAAATTTTCACAACAATACAWCTACACAACTATAAAGTTAAAAGCAAAACAAATATAAAATATATATGCCAAAGTTAGAATGTTAAACAAACTATCTTCGTAATAGATAAAAACATAAAAATCTTCACATTGACCCTATTTTAAAATGCAAAACAAGAAATATGTAACTGTGTATGAGTAGTATGTTTTTTGCAAGAAAAAAGTTGAAAGAACAACCCAATACATTAAAAAAAGTGTAAGGTCCCTATAGTTTTTGTCCATGGGAAGCAATCAAGATATGAAATCACATTCTACTCAAATAAACAGCAGAAATGCCTCATTGCCATTCAACTCAAATATATGAAATCACATTCTAATAATTGTCTACAAGTTTMTGCGCGCTTTTGCAAGTATTGGTGTATCAGTGCGGATGTAATTAGCTCAATAATGTTCCATGAAGGCATTAATATTTGGCTTTGGCATTTTATCAATCAATTTTCGAGCAAATCTTGGAAGAATCGTTCAACGTAAAAATGGAGGGTGAAAGAATAAAAAAGAAAAAAGAATTAGAAAGTAAAAGAAGTTAGTAATTACCTTAATTTCAATTTCGTGTGGTTCTTTGATCTTGTTGGAGTAATTGAACTACTGTGAGAGAGACGAAGAGACGTACGGCAAACTAAAATCCAAAATCCAAGATGGAGGTTTTAAGTTAGTCAAATAAAATAAAAAATTGAATGAATTCAGAATTGGCACTGAATTAGAAAAATTGAGAAATTCGACAAGCTCAAGCTGGGCCACGAATCCACAAAGGAGCACGACGATGGTAAACAAGTAGAGGAAGATGGGGGGGTGCCTATCGCTTCTTAGTAACTTGGTAGTTATACATTTAGAAGCTAGCTCCAAATGTAGCTTCAGTAACTACCCAGTGAAAATTGCAAACACAATTTTACTTCTGTATCATTTCCTTRTAAGTCAGATCAAAACTTCAATCTRTATATGCTTTTGTYAGAGTATTATTCCACTAATCTCAATTGAAGAAGAAGTCCTACCAAATCTGTYTCATGAATGAACTATGGCCCTTCAAAATTAAGAAGRGATATGAGTTCCTATATAACGAAAATTTATTAAATAAAGCAGTACCCACATGCCCTAGAAAGAAAAAGAGAAAGAAGGAAAGAGGAAGATTACCCYATAAGATTAACGCGAAGCCGAACGCTCAATTCAACAAAGAGCTCAAACATCTGGCCCAAATCAGTAGCATTTACATGGGAATAAAGTAGAGTAGCAGATACCT
>NW_019104597.1:384520-404069 GCF_001995035.1 Momordica charantia
TATCATTATTTTACTTCACATTTTTCTACAAGTTTTCTTTTTATTTGACCAGCATTGCTTCTTGTGAGTTACTTGATTTGGAATTTCTTTCCTCCTTCACCACGAAACAAATAGATACAGTGGGATGTGAATCCTAGAAAACAATATCTCAATACGTATTACGATTTGTATTCTTAAAAAACAATATCTTAATACGTATTAGATCTGTACTTACTTGAGCATTGAAGTGCTCACCCTTTTATCTTGTAGGTCCCTCGCGAAAGAGAACTCAACTAACATCCATTGTTTTTTTATTCTTTTCTTCTCTCACAAATCTAACCTCTTTCTTTTTTCTCTTTTTTTAATCATTTCTTACACTTTCATACCTCTAGATTCTTTTTTCTCTCTCGAACACCCTCTCTCTAATAAGTCGGAGGTCTTTGTAAATATGTTAAAGGACTAATCAGCTTATCTTCCCAAGTGACAATCTTGAGGGTACTTTACTCGTTTGAACTCACACAATTTTCTTCCACGGACATTTTCTCTTTCTTTTATTTCAAAAAGTTTTCTTCTTTTTTCTTTGCTCGTTGTTAATGGACTTTCTCTCAATGTTGAATTTCAACGCGATTTAAAATTTGAGTCTTCCTTATTATCAAATTAAGCTTTACTTACCAAAGTGATTTTGATATCATAAAAAATTTAAGTGATCAAGTAGTAATAATAATAATAATAAATTAGTTAGGGATGGTGAAGGACAAAAGTCATAGAATGAGAGGGAGAGGATAAAACTTTTTAATTAGGGAGAAAGAAGCTTAGATAGTGGCAAAAAAATTTAGAATGAGAAAATTTGAAAGACAGTAAAAAAATTTTAGATAGATAAATAAAGTTACAGAGGGACAAATTTTGAAGAGAAAAAAAAGTTAGAGACAAGGGTTAAAAAAAAAAAGTCAAATAACAAAGTGACAGAGATAGTATAAAAATTTTTAAAAGAAAAAATTAGAAAGAGACTAAAATTTTAGATTAAGAATAATATAAGAAATGGGGATTGACCAAAGTTTTAGAGAAAGAAAAAAAAAGTTAGAGAGAGAACAAAAATCTTAAGAATTTTATCTTATTATTGTTATTATTTTTTCTTGCATGGAGTGCCTTTCATTTAGCTTTCGTAACAACGATGGAACATTGTTTATTTCTTTTTCAAGGATGGACGAATTAAAGGATACTTTTGTTATGTTTCTTACCTGCCATTTTAAATGAATGATGTTCTTATCTTTCGAAAAAATAAAAAGAGAAATTTTAAAAGTGAGATACGAATATCAAAAGTGATCTTAATTTTAGAGTTTTTTGTTTTGTGTTAAATCATGCCATTAGTAGTTAATCTTTATTAGTGGGTCAAATAACCACTTTTTTAGACGATATTTAAAAAACTATATACATAGTAAATTGTTATATTTTTAATTTATTAAAAATCATCCTAGAATTTGAACTCATTTCCTCTTTAATTAACTCTAGCTCATTTGGATAATGAGCAACCAATTACAAGCTCGTATTCTTTTTGTTGAAAAAAAATTCAGGTAAGGAATATTAAATTGATAAATTAATTATCAATATTAATTTGTATAGAATCTAAGAAGTTGGGATACAAAATTTTTTGCATCTTCATTTTTCAATAATATAATTTAAAGAATTTTTCTTTAATAAATTTAATTATAATATAAAATTAAATTAGTATAAATTAAAAAGTTTAATATATGACAAAATGTTAGCTTGAAAATTTTTTAGAATTTTTAATAAACAAACAAAATATCTTTTGAAAAATGATAAGCCCAAATTAGATAAAAAAGAAAAAACAGTTCTAAATAAAAGTATAAAAATACAAACGTATTTTTTTAATTAATATATTAAGAATAATGCAATGTAACCTAAAATTCATTAAAAAATGGTATGAAATAATGTAATTTAAATACATTTATAGAGAATAAAGGATTAAATTAGTAAAATAATTATATCTTTTAAGTTAAAAAGTTCAATATATAACATTCTTAAAAAAATCTTTATAATTTTTAATTAATAAATAAAATATTTTTTCAAAAAATTATGGACTCAATTTAGGTAAAATGATATTTTCAAAATAAAAAATATTAAAATTTATCGCTCGCTATATGCTTGCGATAGCGAAGGCGTGGTTGAGACTAACAGAGAAAGTCGATGCTAAGGTTCAGATCGAAGATCTTCGCGAGACGGCCCATGAATCTCGAGAATCGAGCTTGGGGAGGGAGGGTTTACATACAACACCGAGGCAAAGTGGTTTATGATTGAATCTCAGAGGCATTCTTATGATTTGGTAGATCCAAGTTCATGGCCTATTTCGAGTTCACTCGGAGCTTTGGCACCCACCGTATGAACGTTTTCAATATGATTATTTTTCTGTATTTGTTTGATGAGAAATGAGAGACGAAAAAGGAACATACTTTTTAATTAATATATTAAAATTTATTGAAGGTAGAAAAGAAAAAAAATAGAGTGGTATGAGATAACTCGTTGAATTGATATATTTTTATTTTAAACTTATTTTATTAATAATAATAATTATTATTTTTAATCATATATTTTTTATAACTATAGTAATTATAAATAATAAAATAAATTTATCAATTTGTAATATATAATAAGTTTTAATTGATGAGAATCTAATTTTTCTTATATTATCGAATCAAATTAGTTGGTTTGGAGTGAAAAGGTTTAGATCTTGAATCGGATTATGAATTATCTTTTAGAAAAGAAACTACAACCTATACCCACAGAGTTCTTGTCTTATTTTAGAAAGAATGTTTTCCAAAACAACCAACTTACCTCATATCAGTTCAATCTTTTTTTATCCTTTAATGGAAGCGGCAGGGTTGTGCTTTAACGAAGGGAGAGAGGATCTCAAGATGATTATTTTGGTTCATATACCGTTTCTTTAATTTATTTTAGTTTTGATACTCAAAAATTTATTTTCATCTTTACTTTTAACTTTTATTTATTATTTATTCTTTTAGTACAATACGGTGGAACTTTTCTTATTTACTCATTGTACTTTTAAAATTAAATACTTAATTTCATTAATATATTATTAATCATCAAGCTAATATTTTCAATAAAAAAAATTTAGATGACCTTGCAATGTTATGATTTTCTATTAGTAAATTAAATATATTTTTTCATTTTTTGTCCTTTTAAATAAGACGAAAAGTTTCATATAAGATTTAAACTTATTTATGGAATTTTCTTGAGTAAATTATAGATCATCTTGCTAATGTGAAAATACTTCAAACATATATCTCTAGCTTGTATATTATTGTATAAAAAAAATATATAAAGATAGGAATTGTTACAATCATTTTTTATTTCAATAATCATCTTTAAATTTATAAATTATTGTAATTAAATTTTTAAATATTGTAAAATATACCCACTACTCCAAAACTAGTTGTTACCGTCAGGGTTTAATTTAATTAATCACTCTCTAAAGTTAGGAAATTATTTCAATTAAATCTTTAAATATTGTAAAAATGCATAACCTGTTTTTTTTAGTTCAATTGTCTTCTTTCAAAAAAAAAAAACTGTTTTTTATTATTTTTTTAATGAAAACTATTTTTTAATTCAAACATCGTAGGGGTGGGTTCCAACTATCAATATTTGAAGTAGAAACTGATTTGTTATCTACTCAACTATATTTTTAATATGACTAAAGTCATTGTTAAATTATAAATTTTTTACGATAAAAAGGGATCATTTTGTTCCTTCACTTTATTTTACCTCATTAATTTATACATAAATTTGTATTAAAAAGTTTTCAGCCACTCTCTATAATATTTATATATATATTTTTAATACCTATAATATTTATATTTAAGTTTTTAAATTTTTAAATTTTTTGGATATAATATTTATATTTAACTTTTACAAATAAAGATCAAATTGTTTACTTTCTTTTAAAACATCTATTCAAATTTTAATTTTTTTTTTATAATTATTTTGTATCTCGATTAATTCCATTGGACAATTACTGTCCCTAGAATATTATTTAGTGTCAGGAAAGATATAAATTATTAATTTCTAACATATACATGGTCATAGGGAATCCGAGACCAAAATTTTTAAAATCAATAAAATGAAATAATTTAAAATTAAAAATATAGCGAACTACAATCAACAGAACAAGTTGTGAGTTCGGCTGAAAATACAAGTATAAAAAAGTATTTATAAGTAGAAATTCTTCGATTCTACATTTTGATTTTGAAACCTTTCTCCTACTTTACTCATACCTTCTTCGATCATCCTCCTGAAGCGATCCACACACCAACCAATTTTGCTATCAAATTCATTCAATTCTCTTTCTCTATGAAATTTCGTTTCGCTTTCGCCTCAAAATGTTCAATTTTGAAGATGAGCTGATAATTGAACCCGGAGTTTCATGGTTAATCTGGATACAGCTTCTTCTTATGGTCCTCATCTTCGCGCTTTGTTGTCTCAGCTTCTTCGCTTCCGATTTTTCCAAAACGAATACTGGGAACAAACCCACTCCCGCCGTAGCTTCCTCCTCCACTTCCAGCCGGGTCGTTTCTGATGCTGCTCAGGAGGATATCACAATTGACAATAATCAATCGCGGAATGCGCAGGTATGGCGTTTATGAAAGTTTTGTATATTTAAGTGGTTAATTTCTTCATTTTCGTTTTCTGGTGTTTGGTGTTACTGGGAAAATTAACAAGTTTTCCGGGACTTTAAGTGTGTCGAATCCGTTCGTGTTGTTTGAATTTGTTTCCAATTTTGGATTCCCGGATGCCAAAATAGCTACAGAATCAATTTTACGGTTTGTTTGTTCCTCGATTGATCGGAGTTTTGTAGACAAATGGATGAGAATTTAGGGCATGCAGAATTCTCTGGGTCTCTTTATGAATTGAATATTTTGTCTAGACTACATAGGAAAATTGGTGTTCATAGTGTCAAGAGGTTCCTGTGGTACTTCAAAATCAGGTAGGTTTTTCCATTTTAAGCAGTTATAGGTACCCTTTCCAGCCGTCTGTCTTGTGCCTTAATATTCTTCAGAATGCAAAATAGGTCAGGAATAGTGCAAGTGATCACTAGGAATGGAATTCGAGATAGATGATACTGCTGGCACACGAACTAAAAATCTCAGAAATGGATGTCTGTTGTAACTGTTGTCTTGCTCTGTGCTCGAGCTAATTGTTGCTAAAGCTCAAGCGAACTTGCGTCACAATCTTGCAGCTATTGGTCAAGAGCAGAATTTACAGTTCAAACTTGTCCATAGCATAGTATTAGGAGGGGGTGTCTTCAGTAGACTGTGAAGAAAGGGGTAGTGTTGGTGAAACTGTGGAAAATGGCATCACACCAGAATTCCATTTCAGGAATCCATTTGCTCTATTTTTTGGGATCATCGTAGTTAAGTCTACATAACTCTCCTTAAACGATTAATAACTTCAGTTTGCCCTAGAGTTTGCAAGTGATAAGTTGTACTTCCATGAAGGTGAATATTGTGCAGTCGATATAATATCACCTAGAACTAGAAGTGACTCAAAAAGTTATATCCCAACCTGAGATAATGGAGCAGGGAGACCCGTGCCTGCAGCCTTATGATTTTACTGAACCACGACGCCAGCCATAGAGTTATTAGTCAATGGATGGTGCAAATGCCAAAAATGATATCATTGACAACAATCTGTCACAACTTCCTTCAAAGGGCTTGGAACCCATTGAGGCACTATCATTTGCATGGTAATGGATTGAACAACTTTAATACCATGGATGCAATCCTGATTTTAGAGAAGAAAACAAATACAAGTAGGGTGCTTTATTAATCCCAAAAGCTACAACTTAGAGCAATAGTTTCAGCCTTTTTCAGAGGATTAACTCTCTCTCGACTAGATTCTTCGTGCCCACCTTAGATCACCTCTTCATATATTCCTATCCCCTGTAACTAAGGCCCAAAAAATATGTGCTCCTGCTTGCTGTTATCCCATGTTTCCCTTTTCATTTAATTTTTTTTTTGGGGGGGGGGGTGGTGCACAGAATCAGTGGCTTCTTAAATTTGGGGTCCTTGTTGAACGTGATGAAAATGTTAGTAGTTTTTTCTTTCATTTACAAATAGAGTATTTACTATTCAGATAATTATTGATGTCTAATTAGTATCTATTACCGACCTTTGAACTATTAATTGGTGACACCAAATGAGTGGATCCCTTGAACCGAAGTGATATGTTTTTTATTAAATTTATATGTCGTTCTAGTGCAGGGTTCGATTTTCTTTGCTGATAATGGATTGCTAAATTGATTTACATCAAACACCTAATCTTACTCGGTATAAGTTTTATATACATCTACAGCCTTTGGCTAACAAGAAGTTTGTCTTCTTAGAGCGTGGCTTGTGTTTGTTTCACACACACACATAGGATATTAATTAATTCAATTCTACATATCCTACAGTAATATATAGTCAATCGAATCTGAATTGACCATTAGGGTGCATTGAATTTCTACATTCGTAATGTGTCTGAAATTGTAACAAAACAATATGCAACGATCTGGCAGGTTGATAACGAGCAAAGCATCCAGGGGGAGATCGAAACAAGTACGAGCAGAAGAATCGTGCTAGTGGGAGAAGGCACTGTATTAGGAGGGGAAGGCTCTCAAGAAACCAAGTTAGATCTTCACCCCTGCAGTTATTTAAGGCTTGCAAAATCAGCCTTTCTCAGGTGCTTGGGGTTGGACTCTTCAACTGAGAACTCAGTCTCAGAAAGAAGACAAAGACAGGAATCAAGAAAGTCCAAAGAAAGTTGATGTATGTGTTCCTTTCTCTGTTAAAAGAACCCATAGTTTGCATTTTATTCGTTCTGTAACTACGTCTTTATACTAAATATATGAAATTCTAAAAAGAATTATGTTAATTCTCATACCTCATGAAATATCGAAATTGATTAATCCATCCAAACACAACATTAGTTATCAAAGAACATAGGCAAAGCACATGGCATCTTCATTTCCAAAATTATTTCTTAAACTCAAATGGGGAGTAAATACTCCTGGATATTTTGAATAAACGTAGGAAAGCATAGTCAAGAACAAAAACAAATTTTGAACCGTCTTGGGTGGTTAACTAAGAAACATGGACACTAATGTGTCCTTGGACATGTGTCGAACACTTTGACATTTGTTAGTTCAATAGATGTGTGTCACACATAAGTAGTACAAAGTGAATATGGATCTAACAGTTGTTAGGCACGTACAAGACACATGTTAAACATAAGAAATAGACACAAATAGTAACATAGGACAACATAAAAATGCATAAGCTTAATGACTTTAAATTTCCTTCTAGTATAAAAAGGATATATACTTAAAAAGAATTGTATATTTGACAAACACATCCTTGCCATGTCCGTCTCCTAGGTTATTTAGAAAATGATGTGTCACAGGGCCGGTGTCATGTTGTCAAAGAGCTTAGAGGAAATGAGTTTAGACGATGGGCAACCTACCTTGGATTTAAAAGATGTAGTAGGATGAAATGATTGTCCCGTGACCTTATTATTAGTTAAGATGCATACAAGCGGTTTGGGGGCAATTTCCGATATCCAAAAACATAAATTTAGCATTTTAGAAAGTACTAGGCTAGATATCTGTAAAAATAGTATACGGTTGTGCTTGAAGACAAAGAAGAAAGAGCAATTTACTCTATCTGTAAGTCGCAAGTTTGTTGAAGTAATATTTTTATTTTTTGGTGCAGAGTGCAGATGAAGTGCAATAAGGCAAAAGAATGCAAAACAATTGACATTACTGACTCAGCAACAGAAAGAGACAAGAAGTCATAATGTAACTCCTACCATTTGTTCTCAATTTTTTGCTCTCCAGATGGTGACATGTTTTAGAGAGGCAAGTTATTGGACAAAAAATGTGGCATTTGGAGACACAGTGTGTGAGAAAAAGAGAGAGATGAAACTAACTCATCATAAACAAGCCGATTTGTTGTGTGGACTGAGTTAGAAAAATTGTAAATTTGTTGAATCTGTATGATTATTTTGTCTATTTGCTGACTTGTAATGAGATGTTTTCCAGTTATTGTAAAGAAAATTGTACAAATTCTTTTGTTCCTTTTCTTTTTTTTTGGTGAATCTATTTTTGTGAATTGTTTTTTATATTAAACTTAGAACAAATTCATCCTAAAAATAGGACCAAAGACAGCTTTAAGGGTTGAGTTTGAACAAATTGAAACTTGTTTTTGTTATTTCTAAAATTATCTAATTTTGAGAATGAAAAATGAGAAATAAAAAAACATAAATAGTTAAAAAATAAAAACTTAAGCTTCTTAATAAAATCGGAAACAAGAATTAAGAATCGGAAACAAGAAAGGAAAAAAATGAGAATATCACCGAAACGAGAGCTAAATTGTCCATCAGAGTAGAAATAATTATTTTTTTTTCATTTCCACGTGCAACAAAATTTTAATATAATAAAAAGTTTAATGTTTTAGTTCTTTAKGGTCATTTTGTCATGCTTGAATATTTGATCTCTCTTGTAATGATATATACTAATATAATCAATTTTAATCAAATTAAACTAGAAATAAAAAGTCCCATTTTTCTTTACTTCAGAAAAAGTTATTTTTTTTAAAGCATTACAGTTCATATACTAGTTGAATTTTGTTCAAGTCCACATTATAATTTATTAATTTAAATAATATTTAATCATTTTCTCAAATTTTCATTTACATTGATATTCCATGGAATCCCGTTGGAACTTTGACATTTTTATTAACATATTAAATTAACTTTTAGTAAAAAGGTTATTGTTTATAATAAGAATATTAGTTTTTACAACATCTAAATCTATGGATTCAAAATTGCGGGATAGAAAGACAAATGACGAATTAATTTTTTACCTATATCATTAGATTTTTGTTAGCATGATCTATAAGGATAGTAATAGATGAATAAGAAACTTTTAATTGAATTTATTCTTTCAATGGGTACTTTTACTTACCATAGACATATCTTTCAACCATAGAAACTCAGAGAAATAATTTATAAACCAATAGGTTCTTAATTAAAAGACTAAACATATATTTTAGACCCTATTGTTTAAACATTTTCAATTATACTTCTTCTACGAGTGGATGTAAAATATGGCTGGTAGTAAACTCCAATATGATATGATATTTAGTGAATTGACAAAAAATTAGAGGACACGTGAAGTCGGTTTTTCATAAAAAATGGGTCGGTAGAGATTCAAACTCGCAGATAGTTAGTTAATTCGTATATCAAATTTTTTTGTTAAAGTTATATGTATTTATTTTTACTTTTATTTTTTTGATAAATAAATTATATGTATTTTTAAACTATACCAAATTGAAACATATATTGCAAGAAATCAAACATTGTCACAAAAAGGAGTCACACGTTATCTTGAGGTTGACTTGCCGGCCCGGCCGATTCAAATTTTCATCAGCGTCAGATATTTTAAGATCAGGTGGATTACTTGCAGAATCCGCCATTTCTCTGGAGTCAATTCCCGATTAATCCATTTCCATTGGCAAATTTTGTTTTCGTTATCAGATTTCCCCAAAACCCACCAATCGTTTACCTGTGCACCTGATATTGGACGAATCTGTTCTTCCCCAATATTAAAATGGAAATCTCAGAAAACCCATTTGAATATTCTCTGGAGTCAATTCCCGATGAGTCCCAGCCCACTCAGTTTTCTTCAACCTAAAAGTTGGTGCTCCAGATCCGCCGTTCATGCGATTGGATTTGTGGGTCTTGATGTGATTTCTCAGATTCTCAGTTTCCCTCTGATTTTGGATTGGACCCTCCAACAATTCTGGAAGACATGAAGTTAGTACCACGTTTTCTTGCCCTGTTTCCTTTTCTTTTGGAATGTGTTCTGAATTTGGGGTGCCATTTCCGATGGTTCCGATTTATGTTGGATGTGTTCTAACGGTTTCGGAAATGGATTTTTTTTGTACTGTTTTATCTGGGTTCTCTTCAGTTTTCATTTCAAGTTCTGGGTTAGATGCAGCTTTTTAAATGGTGTTCTCTGTTCACTTGTTCAATTTATTCCGATAGATTGATGTCAAGTACAAGAAAACAATATATTCTCTATCTTAATTAGTTTTAATTACTGCACTTTCTAGTTTTGCTCAGTTGTTTTTTGTTTCTTTGCTGTTCTTTGATTTGAAAAGTGTTTCTAGAGAGTGAAGATTATAAGCTTAATTTAAAAAAACTGAAAACGAAAAATGAAATCGTTATCAAAGGAACTAAATAAGCGATGTTTAAGCAAATCTTACCTTATGCAACACTGTTTTTGAATGCTTTTACTGTTGGGATGCTAACATATTCATCCAACTCATGATGGTGTTCTGATACAAAAACTTTATTTGGTTACTGAATTTGGACATTCCTATTTCCTGCTATACACCAACATTGTTGTGTTCAATTCCTTACACCATCTACAAATCCACAGGAACAAAAAAATAGTTGGGGTCTCTATTTCTTTGATTCTCATCAACATGGCAGCTATCATGGAACGCGCCGATGAGAATCTCCTACCGTCGGTTTACAAGGAAGTTAGTGAAGCTTTCAATGCCAGCCCATCTGATCTAGGATACCTTACATTCATACGGAACTTTGTGCAGGGATTATGTTCTCCCTTGGCAGGTGTTCTAGTCCTTAACTACGACCGTCCTACGGTTCTCGCTATGGGCACCTTTTGCTGGGCCTTTTCGACTGCTGCAGTCGGTATCAGTGTCGATTTTAAGCAAGTTGCATTCTGGAGGGCCCTGAATGGCTTTGGCTTGGCTATTGTGATTCCAGCACTCCAATCTTTCATTGCTGATAGCTATATGGATGGCGTACGGGGTACGGGATTTGGCTTGCTAAGCCTTATTGGTTCCTTGGGCGGTATCGGAGGAGGTGTCCTCGCAACGGTTATGGCTGGTCAACAGTATTTTGGTATAGAAGGATGGCGCTGCGCCTTCATTCTGATGGCTATATTGAGTGCAATAATTGGTTTCCTCGTTTACTTGTTTGTAGTTGATCCTAGAAAAACAAGCATCATCCAAGAGAGTTCAGATAGGTAGGTACTAACTGAGGCCTTTTAGCAGTTTGTTTTGTATTTTCCCCTGAGATCTATGCTTCTTTCCTTACTCGCTTGGTATCTGGTTGCAGGGATAGTTTGATCGATCGGAGCCCGTCTAGTTCATCATCGATATGGTCTGAATCTTGGACTGCAATGAAAGCTGTTATGAGAGTGCATACATTTCAAATCATTGTGCTGCAGGGCATTGTGGGATCACTGCCGTGGACAGCCATGGTGTTCTTCACTATGTGGTTTGAACTGATCGGTGAGTATCGCTTCAATGTGCCCTGCCTTCTAAAAACAGTATAATATTGTCTCGTGGCCAAGAAGTTAGTTAGTACGGTCATGAAATGTCGGTTATAAAGACGACAACAAATAAAACACCCTTTCTTCTCATGCCTTTTGTCTTTCAAAGTTGATCATTGATGAGTTTTGACGCTGTTGTTATAGGTTTTAGTCATAACAGTACTGCGGTTCTCATCAGTCTTTTTGCGGTTGGGTGTGCAATGGGGTCTCTCGTTGGCGGTCTAATCGCAGATAGGTTGTCAAGGATCTATCCTCATTCAGGTCGAACCATGTGTGCTCAATTCAGTGCTTTTATGGGCATACCATTCTCATTGTTCCTCCTCCGAGTTATACCGCAGTCGGTCGATAGCTATTTCGCATTCGCTGTCACTCTCTTCTTGATGGGCTTAACCATCAGCTGGAATGGCTCTGCTGTCAATGCCCCCATGTTTGCTGAGGTCGTCCCAACCAAACACCGAACCATGATATACGCATTCGACCGTGCATTTGAAGGTTCGTTTTCATCAGTTGCTGCTCCTCTGGTTGGTATTCTCTCAGAGCAAATGTTCGGTTACGACGACACAGCTAGAGCTTCATTACCGAAGGCTCTTGCATTATCCAAGGGGCTTCTTACAATGATGGCAGTCCCTTTCGGCGTTTGTTGTTTGTGCTACACCCCATTGTATAAATACTTCAGGCTCGACCGCGAAAACGCTCGAATGCAGAGTTGGAAAGGTACCAAACCTATTGACGACCTTTGAGGAAGAACTGTGTAGGAAATATATTGTAATTCCATTGCCAATGTGAGATTTTTTCCCACCTTTTAGGCCATTTTTTTTTTCCTTTTAGAAATTTCTGCATATGAACAAGATTTAGCCCTTTGAGTTAAATTGGGCATTTTGTTGAGAATCATAAAGGATTAGAGACTCTTCATTTCTGTATAGCTAAGATTCTTCAATCTGTTTGATTCAATAATATGATAAAACGGAGGATTATTTGCTTAGGTTGCATTTAGCCATTTCGCTTTTAGTTTTCCTTTTTTAAAAATTAAGCTTCGAAACATAACATTACTTTCATCTATATATTATAAATTAACGATTTTCCAAAATCACCATTCAAATGATACTTTAAAAATCAATTTAAAGTAATTTTAAGCTTTTTTAAAATCAAATTTTTAATTTTCCAAACACGATTAATGAAAATGGAAGTGACTTTTTTGACAAAGAAAAAAGTGATTTCGGCACGTGCAAATACACAGAAGTCTACTGTGGAAATTCTTGTGATTACAACATAGTACGGTTGGGACTTATCTTTACAACTTGGTATCAGAACCATACAAAATAGATTTGACAAGCCAAATATCTGCTCTTCGTGAGGATTCCTTTTCTAGCGATGGCTGCAAAAGTTTCTCTGGAGGACTTCGTCGTAAATGTCTGCAAATTTGAGCTGGAAAAGATGAAGGTCCTTCTTGTACAACAGAAGGTTGCAAAGGCCTTGTTGAAACCAAAGGAAGATTAAAGAATAAATTGCAGAATTACAAACATTCTCTATCTTGCAGACTCTGAGTTTCATTTTGAATTCCTTTAGATCCAAAAAACTACAACTGAAATTTCAGAAGAAAGATTCTGAGGCCTTAATCTCCAAATTGTCTCTTTGTATTTGAGTCCTCAAATAATTCTCAAAACATTTTGATTTTTATTACTTGGAAGAATGGCTAATTTTCTATTTTAGCTTAACATTTAAAATCTTAATTTTTGTAGTTAAAATTGTTTTTTTTTTCTGCATAATTGTGTAGGGTAGCAAAAATATTTTATGTATTTCACAAAATCCCACGAGTTTTTCAAAATTTTAAATATGTAAAATATTTGAATTTTTATTTTCAGAATTTTTATTATTCCAATTTTATCCTTATGATATCTGATATACATCTAATATATATCTATATGATATAAATCCGATGTATATCTGTATTTGATATACGTCGAATCTATATATGATATACATCCAATTTATATCTGTATCAGTAGTATATCACATTTATATCGGATGAAAATCAGAGGGAAATCGAAACGTAGGGTTGAAAATCAAACTGAAATCAAAACGTAAGATTTTCTGGGCTTCAGTTTGGGCCTACGGGGCAATGTTGTCATTTAATATGTGAGTCTCCGTCTTTTTTTTTTTTTTGAAAAAAATGCTATATTTGAAAAATCAAAACGCTATCTTAAGTTGGTCTCTTTTTTAGTGCAACATGTATGAGTGAGGGATCGAATTCACAATCTTACAATTTAGAAATATATACCAATTATTGCTTCCAAATTATCGTTGAGGTAATTTAGGAATTAAAGTGTTTACAAACTTTGTACCAAGTAGTTATCATCAAGATGATTATGTGAATAGTAAATATGGATTATGAAAAAAACTTGTCTACACACACCAACAACAATTACGTGCTCCTACTTATTTTCTAATATCCTATATTTTTTTTAAGATAAAAAATAAATCAGTGAAGATTTGTTTACTAAATAACACAATACAAAATGCATCAATACAAATAACCAAAACATAAAATGTAAATAGATAACTAAGCATACCTCAAAAGTGTGTCAGTATAAATATGAGACTATGGGAGCTAGTCTCAGATACACATATAGCTCGTCTTGAAATAACTCCAAAACTTACTGACACGTAGAGATTTTAAACATCTCGAAATTCTCTTGTAATCCACCTCGAGACTAGACTTTCACTCAACAACACTTTCTATTCCAGTATCATAAGTAAAGTTGTATCAAATTTTTGAACAAATTAAATAACATTAATTGCATTATACGTGCATGTATGTGTATTGATAGCTCGTCTTGAGATAATTTTGAAATTTACTCAGATCTCTCAAACACCTCGAAATTATTCTCTTGATCCACTTTGAAGTTTGATTAACTTTCACGCAACAACACTTTCTATTCCATGTATGATGAACAAAGTCGTATCACATTTTGAACCAATTAAATAACATTAATTGCATTACACTTGAAAAACGAAAACTGACAAGAAGAAAAAAAAATATAGCAATTAAATCATGGACCACATTCAACAGAAATAATTTATACTAGACAAAGAGGAGTAATTTAATTTGGTTATGATATCAAACCGCCGGTGTACGGAACTGTGGTCGGCGGCAACCACTGATCTCCGGCCAACAAACTGGACACCGTGAAGTTACTAGCCACGGTGGCGTTGATGACGCCGACCGCCCATTTCACCCGCCGTGAGGTGTCGGATCCCGGCCCGGAGTTGCTAAACTCCGCGTAATACGACGTGTTCAAATTCAACGTCCCGTCCCACTCCTTCCATCCTGCAGGGTCAATAAAAGCATCTATAAACGACTGCATGTAAACTGTTCGAGAATATTCCTTCCACGGCCGCCCCAAGTAGCTCTTGGTGGCGGGGCTGGCGGCGAGCTCCGCCGTCGGCTTGATCGTGCAGTTGTGGATCGAGGTGCCGGTGTTCTGGTTCGGGTCGGTCCGACCCTGTGCTGTGAGGGCGTTGAACTGACCGCTCAGCGGGAGCCGGGTGTAAAGATTGCAGTTCTGGATAACGACGGCAGCGTTACCGAAGATGAAATCGACAGTGCCGTAGACATCGCATTCACGGTAGAATTGACGAAGGGTGTGGGCGTAGAGAGTGTCTTGGTAGCCTTCGAATATGCAACTGTAAAACGTCGTCAAATCTGCGCTGACTCGTAGGGCCACGGCTTGGTGTTTGATGGCACCAGCCGTGTTGGTGATCGTTAGGTTCACCCCAAAGAACCCTGTTCCCTCCACAACTGTGCCAAGTAGAGAGCAAATTACATGTCAATATTTTTTAGCGGAGTTCAGCATAAATATAGGTGCTAACTCCACCCAATCTTATTCTCACTGTCACTAAATGTTTGACTACATGTTATTTTTTAAGAAAAATACTTGTTTCTCACCCCCTTGAAAAATTGAGAACCCATTAATTTTTATAAAAATTCTATAATTTTTATAAAAATTCTATAATTTTTATAAAAATTCTATATTTTTATATTTCTCTCTTTTCCTTGTATTTAAAGATGATAAAGACACAAGATTGTTCATTACCATTAAGGAATCAAGTATTTTTTATTTTTTTTAATAAGAGTTTTTGGTTTTGCAGTACTTCTCTCTTATTTGTCCAATTTAATAATATTATGGACTGAGTCCGATATACTTTTCAGAAAAAGTAAAAAAGTTATAAAATTTTGAGTTGTGGTTAGAATGAACACCGGTGCTCATGATAGTGACCAATTATTATTTTTTCCATGGGTTCAACATTTTAGGAGAGAAAGACATAAAAAGAATTTTTTTTCCTTTTTTATAAAAGAGAAAATTAAGAGGGTTAATTTTTTAATAGTGATCAGTAGGAAGATAAATGTTAATCGATCAATGATGAGATTGGAGAGGAGCTTACCGACGGTAGCGCTGTTGAAGGTGGTGGAACCGTCGACGACATTGTTGTTGCCCGTAATGATAGTTTGGTTGTTACCTTCTCCGATCATCAACACGTACTTTTTGTTCTTTGGAACCACAACGCTCTCGTTGTACACGCCACTGCTAACGAAGATCAAGAAGTAACCGTTGCCAGCGGCCGAGTTGTTCGGAGCTGCTGCAATGGCAGCGTTGATGGTGGTGTAGTCGTAGCTACCATTTTTATCCACCGCAACAATACCTATTAACACAAATAACCAACATTAAAAGAAAATTCCTTTCCAAGAAAAAAAAAACATTAATAGAAAAAGGTTTAGTTTTCTTTACATCGCTAATAAAGGTGTAGGATTCAAACCTACTAGCGGCAAGGAAATATATTTTGCAAAAAAAGGAAAAATATAGATGTCTAATACATGCGTAGGGTTGTTTATTCTTCGTGTGGAGGCCTTCCCTGCACCCGTTTATACTCTAACGAGTTGAGGATGGAGACATTTTGTCCTTGTCAAGTCTAAACAGGGATGAAGATGGGGAATACGTTCACCATCTTCATGTCGTGTTCCCCGCCCCACCCTGTTTTGTTTATATATATAAAAGTCCCAATCCTATTGGACTAATTAAGATGAAATATCATATTGTTTTTATTTGGTGGTTAATAAAACTCTCTCTACGGATCTGAGAATTCTTGCATTGAACCCAAAATAACAATAATAATAACTGAATTTAATTTTTGAAGGAAAAATAGAAGGTAGTTAATATTTAGTGTTACCATTAACAAGAATTCCTTCAGCTTCATAATTTGTCTGAAGAAGTCTTCTACCGGGGGCCGCCGGCCTCTTCCTATGCACCAGCCGGTCATAATACGCACGGTTTTCCGGCGACATTTTGAGGTTCAACGGCCCACGCCGGAGCCGGAAATGTTTCCCCTCCGGCAACCCCGGAGCCTTCATGTTCTCCGGCACCCACCCCATTTTGAACAAAGAAAGGTACAAGCTGTAGACATTTTTGTCATACGACAGCGCCGCCAACACCTTCTCGACCGAACCCACCACCGACGATGTCGTGGTGGCGGCCGCGACGGTCAGGCCTTCGTAACAAGTATCTCCATTGGTAATGAGGGCACTTATGAAGCTTAGCAACTCATCGGCCTCATAAAAGGGGAGGAGCTGGGTGGTGTTGTTGACGGTATCGAGGGTGCTGGATATGAACTCAACGTTGGCGGCGGCGAGGGAGTGGCAGTCGTGGAGGGCAGAGACAATGCGGGTGGGGAGAGTAGGGGCGAGTCCGAGATGGGCATCAACGAGGCCGAGGAAGGCGTGAGCGCGGGCAAGGGCGTGGGCAAGGGTGAAGCGACAATGGGAGTGGACGGAGGCCAGGGAGGCGGGGAGGAAGGACCTGCAGAAAGAGGGAGAGGTAGCGGATTGACAGATCTCCACCGTCGTAACCGGGGCGGTGGAGTGAGATGGAGAGGAGAGTAGGAAGAAGAAGAGAATGAAAAATGTGAGGAGGGAGATGGGGTTTGAAGAAGCCATTGGTGTTGGCTTCGAGAGATGATATGGAGATGGTTTATTGATATTTAGGTTTGGCTCTAATTAGGTCATATATATAGGGGAAGAATTTGCCTCCCCCACGTGAAACCAAGAACTTCTCCTTGACAAAATTAATTTGTTTGTTTATTTAAAGTTAAATTTTATAAGTTTTGACTCATCAATTTTGAAAGCGTAGTTGTAATTATCTAGTCTTGTGTGTATTTTAAAATTTATCATTATTGTGTCTGTTTAGTCTATAAACTTTTAATTTTCTATATAATAGATCTATTTAAAATTTCCAAACTTCAAGAAATATTCTAACAACCCTTGGGTTAAAATTAATTTATAACATTTTTTAATATTTAAAAGTTTAATGGAAATAATATGGTGAGTTTAGGCCAATGGTAATCAAATTGAAGGTTTGAATGTATCATAATGATAGTCATATATAGTATTGTTCAGTCCAGAAAACGAGTCTCGATTATAGCTGGAGACCACCCGTATAAACCACACTGCATCTATCTTGGAAATAATAATAATAATAATAAAATAAATAAATTATTTGTGAAGCGAACGTGGATGCAAGTATATAAATTATTTGGGAGTGGGAAAGTAACGCAATTGGCCACATTCGAGGTTTTGCATTGTAAGTTGTCAATTGTCAACGCCTTGCACACATATATATGTATATGCTAATGCTGAGTTGCCAACAAATCCTTTCCCTTCTTTTTCCTTTTTTTAATATAATACATGTAAGAGGCGGTGATTTGAACTTCTGATTTATGCGTGAAATCGATATTGTTGGACTAGCTAGTGCAATTTGAAGAAAGTATCAACCGCTCGACCCATCAAAAGGATTAAACTGACTTGATTGAAAGAAATAGGGTTGAAGTTGAAAAATGGGATTACCGTGAAATGATTGTCCACCACTAGCAATGTATCAAGTTGTTGAACGACTTCTTTCTGTAAGATCCTAGTAGATAAGCGCAGCTCAACTCAAAGAGGAAAAAAAAAGATTAAAGCTATGGATATTTTGGTCTCTCTTCTTATGTATACATTATACATAACGTTTATTTATTCCATCTTAAATTTTTGAAGAGTCAAAATACATATTTAAAATACATATTTATGATCCTGAGAGGTCAGAGAATAATTTCTTTTAGGAAAAAACTTTTAAGAGAACAACAATATTTTCGTCTGTCTTTCATTTTCATCAATTTAGAAATATATAGAGATAGTGTACAATTCGTGTATAATAACACACTTGAATATATGTATAATAACATATTCATGTCACGATGTAAACTTTTACATACACATCTATATATTTTTCCTTTTTTTCTTTTCTAAAGTGGAAAATATAATAACATGTTTGTCAATATGAACTTAGTTTAGTAGTAATTGACATCTCTCTTATTAAAATGTCATCCATTCGAATCCCCACCTCAGTATGTCATATTAAAAAAATAATAAGAATCTTGAAAAATCTGATGCAAGACTTTATTTTTTGTATTTTAATAGATAATATTAAAAAGTTATAATTAAAAAAAATAAAAAAATAAGAGTGCTTCTAGTTTGTAACCGGGAACGTGTTTGTGTGTAAAGCCCACCAACTTTTGTTATGAGGGTTCACGTACTTTCCAAATATTTTTTCCTAAGTTTAATTTTTGAACTTTCAAAATTTGTTTATATTTAGTTTGTCATATTTTAAAAAATTTCACTAAAATTTGGTTTGATAACAATTTTATTTTTAATTTCCTAATAACCTTATAAAATTTTATTATGTTACAACCTTATAAAATTTTCTAATTATAATTATTAACTAGTTGAATTATAAATTATGTAGTTTGATGATGTTAGATACATCATTGAGAGAGAAAAAATGTTTATGAAATACTTATGAGAGTGATATATAATTGTAGGGTGAATATTATTTTTAAGCAAATAATTAATATTTTATTTAATTAAAATATAAATTTGATAATTTCTTAATTATAATTAATTATGCTTAAAAATTAGAAATAATTAAAGAGAAAAATTTTAATAGGTGGTCACATTTTTATATTTGCAAATATAGAAACATAATTATGATTTTGCAAATATGGAGATTATAATTTTCTTAAGTAAATCACTGATATACAATTCTCCAT
>NW_019104597.1:404119-431201 GCF_001995035.1 Momordica charantia
TTTTTTCTTTTTGCTATATTTACAAGTCGCTTTTTTTTTTCCTGTCTAGAAAAGGAAAAACAATTAAAAAAAAATTCCTTCTATGATTGACTAACACGATCATTCCACGCGGCATTTAAACGCGTGATGTGTCATCACAAAACAGGATTTCCGAATACTTCACTTTTGGAAACCCATAAAAAATTATCTTAACAAAAAACCTAAAATAGAGGTTCAAAAGCTAATTTTTCTAGTTTTTTCAAAAAATAAAAAAATAAAAAAATCTGAGCATAAAAGTTTATCTTTAAAAATAGAACATGAAAATGGGTGTGAAAATCTATTATCACATATCTTGAAAATAGAAAACATTATACATGAGTGAAATTTGTTATTGGTGAGATGTATTAAGTTCACATGAAGTAAAGTCAAAGAAGGGACGTGAACCAAATTGGATCAAATCAATAAATTAATTGGACCATTCAACCGGACCATATTAGACACGACCCGACTTGATCGAGTCAATTCATCAAGCAACCTTGAGGAGACTCCTCTAAAAATAAGATAAGATGCTTGAGATGCGGGATACGTTCTTTTACACCAGCCTACTTTTTGCTACTCTAAACTAAACGATATTTATTTAACGACTCAGGTATTACGTTGGGCTTAGCACCACACTAATGTGCAGATCTCTTGTGTGTAAGGAGTATTCTTATCCCTTATCCAAATCTTACATCAATATAGTGATGTTAAACGAACCTAGGTATCAGGTTAATTAAATATACAAATAGACGAGTCATATTCACTCGTATAATTTGTAAACAATATTTTATTTATTTATTTAGTGAGTATGTAGAAAATAAAGTAATATATAATAATTCTAACTCAATTTATCATTATATCTACTTAGGTCGTGAGTTTAAATTTCTCACAGTAATATTATATGAAGGGGGAACAAAACACATTGTGTCCAATAATGATCGAGCACTGACGATAACTTTAGAGTTTTTTTTTTTTTGGTTAAAAACTTAGAAAGATTGGTAGTATTCACAGGGAAATTTTGATAAATAATGAAGTTAACTAGTAAATCACAATGTCAAATTAGTATTTTTATTAAAATGGTAAAAATGGATTTTCTACTCTATTTAATAATCTTTAAGAGGTAAGAATTTCTATTTTACTTATTATATGATCAAAATTAACATTAAAGTTTGTGTTTGTTTGAAAGATATTCTAAAAATAACTTTTTTACAAGTTGGAGTTGTTTGTATAAAGAAACCAACTTTATATATAGACAATTTGAAGATGCAAGCATGTGCTAGAACAAAGACAAGAGATGCTTCCTTCATGCTTAATTTTGTAATTTCAAAACCATATTTAATGAATAGTTTATAATCATGCATTAGTGTTTGACCAAAGTTTTTAAAATAACTAAATCCAACAAAGTCAAGTCAATAGATTGGATTGTTTTATTTGTTACAACCCTTTTTGTTATTTGTGTAACTTTGAAATCAAGAAGGAACCTTTTGAATTTAAAACAGATCAAAAAACCTAATTAACAAGTTAATGTTGTTTAAGAGTGCACCAAATCCAAGCCCACATGCATTGCTTGTTGTTTATATTGGTTTTTTTGTTTTGGTCACTTTGGTTGCACACATGCTTCACACCCTTTAGACAAAAAGAAAAAAGGAAAACTTTGACTTTGCATGGGGTTTTAAATTAAAAAAAAAAAGAATCCCTTTGACTTGGCTTGGGATTTGACTTTCCACAGATGGACTTCTCATTAGCTTTTTCGCAGCTAGTTGACTGACCACTTTCCACATCTGATACATCAATGCCTTTCCTATTTCGGATCTCACGGGGAGAGAAGTATCTGAAACATGTAGAGACTGTTCTAGAAACTCTGCATGAGCACCAGCTTCAAGCCCATACAGCATCAGAGGTTGTTTCAACTCAATCCATAGATCTTATTGGGAAATTTCTGCTTGGGGAGGTTGCATAGCAGGATTGCGATGAGCTGGAGCTGCCTCTACCGGTGCGTGAGTTTGGGTATGTGTTTCGGCTGTGCAACATTGCGGAGATGCAGTTTTGCTTTCGCGCGTAACCAACAAAAGGTTCTCCCCCTGTCTCTGACATTGTTCTTCGCGATGCCCCTGGGCGAAAGGAGCCAGCAGATGGGGGATGTGCATTATTCTACCAATGAAAAAAACAAAAAGCCTACCAAAGATTTATCAACATGGACATAAATTATGAAGTTAATCTAAGCATAGGTTATAATATATTTTTTAGAGCACATTGTGATATTTTGGATTAGCACACTTTGGGGCGATTTGAGGAATATTTAACGACTGTTATTTATTATGACAAATGCAATTTCAAGCAGCTTTCAATCAGAGTCGATTTGAGGAACATTTAACGTCAGTATTTATTATGGTAAATACAGTCTAAAGTTGCTTTCAATCAATCCTTGGCATGAAGTTTAAAAAATAATTAAAAAAAAAAACTTTTGGCTTGGGAATTACCTTCCCACACATGGGCGGCCAGTGCTAATGAAACAAAGTCTCTAACTAAATGTTTATCAACATAGTTGGAAAATAAAACAATGAGGATTTATAGTAGGTGTCCATATTTGCTCTCATTCGATTGACATGTGATATCACTCCTTGACATGTAATTTGAAAAAGAAATAAATAAATGAATAAGCTTTGACTTGGCTCGAGAATCAACTTCCTTCACATAGCCAGTCAATGATGAAAAAAAAACCTGCTAAATATTTATCAACATTGACACAAATTATGAAGTTATTTTATGTATAGGTAAAAGATTTGGTAAATATAGTTGTGGTTTAGATAAATCAAGTAGGGCTAGCTCATATTTGGATCACTATTTAAATTTGTTGAGAGGTTTGTAGTTTTGACTACAATTTGAATTTATCACAGATAAAATTTAATTAAATATAACTGTTAAATAAAAATTTTGTAGGCATTAATTTTGTTTCAATTTTAATCTAGTTTAAATATAGTTTTTTTTTTTTAAGTTTCTATTTCATTGAAGTTATACAAGTGGGTGAGGGGATTCAAACTCATAAACTTGTTGGTCAGAGGTAGGTACCAATTACGCCGGTGAGCTAAGTTCATGTTGACATTTCATTGAAGGTTACTAAATGGTTGAGGCTCTATCTAGTAGTTCATATTCTCAATGGCATGGTGACAAATATTTATTTATCTTTTTTAAAAGATACATCAATTCATTGAGTATGTGAGAAACATACGTATAAAAGAGAAGCTAAATGAGCTTTCCAAGGAGGAAGAGAAAGCTAAAGGAGGGCTTCCCAATTTAAAGATATAGTAGATACATTGTAATTACAAAAGAAGCTGCAACTTTAATGTCCTCCTAAAGATGGATAATCGACTTCTCATTGTTGTCAAAAATTCGATTATTGCCTTCCAACCAAAGGTGTCAAAGGATCGAGCCTACTGCATTGCTCCAAAGGATCGAGCCCTAGATTTGGGACAATTGGAAAGCATTTTCGCAATGAAGTCCACAACATTACTAGGGAGACATAGAGGCAGTGTGAAAGTTTCAAAGAGAAAATTCCATAAAATTTTTGAGAATTCAAGATGTAGGAACAAATAATCTTAAGTTTCGTTGCTCTTTTTATATAGGACACACCAATTTGGCTTGAGGTAGAGGGATTTCATGCGTGATTGAATCCGATCGGCTGTGTTGATGCTTCTATGAGTAACACACCATATGAAGAATTTACCCTTCTTTAGATAGATAGAGTCCACAAATTCTTGAATAAAACTAAGTTAATTTCTGCAGGAGGGGACGCCAGAAAAGTTTTGGAGGATTTCACAGTGTACTATCTATTAGATATCAATCATATGAATTAAATTTACCCAACATATCAGCTTAAGCTTTTGGATTGAGTGGTGGTTTATTCATCCTTAACAGAAGAATGTCGTCTGCAAAAAGTAGGTGTGAAACATGAAAGTTAGTGTCTCCTATGAGATTCCTACTATGTGCTTCTTCAAGAATGCGGCTCAAATAATCCATTGCAACGACAAATAGGGAGAGRGGGGACCACCTTGGCGAATACCTCTATTTCTAAAAATTCTCCCTCTTGATTTGCCGTTCAAAATGACCGAGTGGCACGGATGATATACAACCTTTAATCCATGAAATCCACTTGAGATCAAAACCTTTACAGTGCAAAATATTAGCTTCTCAAAGGCCTTTTCGAGGTCAAGCTTGAAGATAACTCCTTTCCCCTTTGGAGGATTTCACAGTGTACTGTCCATCTTCAATCCATTAGCTAATGTCTTTGGCAATAATTTTGTAAATGCTGGTGGTGAAGCTAATGGGTCGAAATTCTGACATAGATAATAAGAGCAATTTATCTTTAAAAATTTCTAAATTATCAATAATAAATTGCATAAATTTTAATTATATGTTTCTACAACCGTAAATTTTGCATTGTTAATAAACCGTCAAGTTATTATTGATGAAACTCTATTTTATTAAATTTGAGATCAATTACAAACTTGCATGTGTCCCTAAATTAAAATTAAAGTCAAAAAGATGTGATTCTCAAATAACACATTTTTCTTTGGACATTTGGATTGGATTTAATTGGTCGAACTGGAATATATAGGAAATTGGGCTCGTAATCAAATTAGTTCAAAAATCCGTTGAAGACCGTTGTAGTGGATCGATAATTGACTTAACTAAATTTAAATAAGTCTAAATCTACATAAAAGGATTGAGTTGGGTCCAAAATCAGTCAAGCCGAGTTTAAGTGGTTAGGTTCAAAAATCACCCAAGCTTAATCCTTTTGAAATTAAATTTGGCCCAAGACCAAAATAGGGCATAAGTCCATATATTGACTCCAAAATCACCTTTAACCTAGAACTTTTGAAATTAAATTCGGACCATGATTCAAATAGAACCCAAGTCCATCCATCTAAAATCATCCAAAAGTTTGTGAGAAAACTGATCTATAAATAAAAGAGTTACTCTCATTTCAAAATGTTTAGAAAGTTAGATAATTCAGACTGTAAATTGAGTAATCTGAGTGTATAACATTTCAATTCAAGTTAAAGAACAAACATCTAAAACCATAAAATCAAATTCGATTAATGATAAATACAAAAGATTACCTTCCCTACACAAATATACAATATCAAAGTTCAATTGAATAACTTTCTCCAAAAATCTCGTGTGAATAATAATGTTTATTTTAGTCATTATATCAAAATCATAGCAATTTAGTATTAATTTACCAACCATTGTAACCTACTTTTTTTCATATTTAAATTTGAAATTCTCTTTAGACTAATTTTTCTAAAAATATCATTGATAACAATCTATAATTATATTAAAAAGTACAGATCTGATACAAACATTTTTGGACAATAGCACCCTTCATTTTTTTACTTAATACTATTTATGCTTAAATTTTTATTTGTCTGTCTTTTCTTTTGAAATCATATTCCATTTCTTGGGTTGTTTTGATTTTTTTTGTTGTCTTTTGAAATTCTTTTCCAATTTTGTGGATTGGTTAGGTGTTGGTTTTGATTTGATTTTTTTATTATTTATTACTTTTTTTCCTTTTAAAATTCTATTTCAATTATACTCAATTTTGCATAACTGTTAAGAACGTAAAAGGTTTCAATTCTAAATAATGTAAAGAGTTCCAATTCTACATAAGTATTAAGAATGCATCATTTAATAGCGCGTTTAATCTATAGTATATATAAAAGGTGGGATGAGGAGAAATTTTTAGGTTAATTTTACCCTTCTTCAATAACTCATTTTTATAAAAATTTGATGGCAAATTTGTCATTTACCTCTCCTACTTTCTTCCTCTCTCATTCTCACGCCCACTCCCTCATTTATCTCTTTTTTTTTCTTTGAAAATATTTTATCTTCACCTATACAAATTCCTTTTCTTGCATTCATTTATCTTAATTCTCTCATTATATTTCTTTCACATCTACTCTCCATTCATTTTCTCCACCATCCAAATGCATTACTCAAATTAACCTACCCAAATAACCATTTATCTTTTTTTTTTAAATTATAATTTCACTTAATCTGGTTTAGAATATGAAAAGTTTTATCATCTATTTAATTTATTTTTTACTCCTAGAATTTGAAGTGTTTTTCTCTCCTCTCTCGCTTCTATATAATTAACTCTATATACTATTTTTGCCCTCTCGCTATAAGTCTTTTCATTTTTCTTTTGATGACAATTGTGTCATTTAAATACAAACTTTCCCTCTCTCAATTTATCTCTTCTCTCCGTCAGGATCTCACCCCTCTAAATTCCCCTATTTTCTCTTCTCTCTTAATTATTCTTTCATTATTTTTATCTTTAATTTTTTTTTAACTCCTTTCATCTACCACATATCCTCCCTCAATCCTTTCATCTTCCTAACCTCCTTCCAATTATCACATACCCTCTCCCAATCCTTTCATCTTCCTAACCCCCTTCCAATCCATATATAAATATGTGTCCTCTCTTTCTCATGCCAACCAAAAATGAAGAGGTGGTGGATGGAACAAAGTAGAAAATTTTCTAAGTGGTGTGAAGGTATAAAGATTACTCTCTTGCTTTAGCAACGACAACAACAATGCACATATGGGTGATCGAGAGGATAATTGATAGTGAAGAGAAGCCAAATTAAAGCTGAGTTGATGACATTATTTCGCTTTCTCCAAATTTATCATTGTTCAGATTGAAAGAAATTCTAGAGTACGATGTGTCGAGATGGTGGTCAATGGAATCGAGATCAAGAAAAATTCGATCATTCTCATAATTTGGATAATAAGAATGCTTATGAGTTTGAATTTTATTTATTTATTTTTTTAAAGTGATGCTTTTGATTTATATATGTGAAATGTTGTAATTATTTTTACAAAGTTAGGGCAAAAAAACAATTTTTATCCCTCTCAATATCATAAGGTTGGACCTTTTAGGGTTTACTCTTTCTCTCATTCTTACCTTTCTTTTTCATTCTAGAATATAGAATGAACAAACTTAATGATTTAACGTCACACAATTTAACAAAAATAAAATGTAATATAATAATTTATAATCAAGAAAATTAGAGGTAAATTAAGAACGTTCATTCATTAAAAAAAAAAACCACGTTGGTGCTTTTCCATCTTTCTTTACACTTCAAATTTGTACTTACTTTCCATGCTAATCTTTCATCATCTTATTTTATTACAACAATATCATACATTGAATTTATATTTATATATAATCACTTTCTTTCTTTAAAATGATAATATTATAAACTTAAAAAACACTATTTGTTCTACTTTAATTTAAAACTATAAGATTCTACGTGCAACGCACGTGTTTCTTACTAGTTATATTAAAAGGTGTTAGAATTTTAAAAGTTCTTCTATATAAAAAGACTCTCCTCACTCATTTTCAAGAGGTCTATTTTTTTCGTCTTATTCTTCTTCTCTTTTCCCCATTTTTTCTTACCATTCATTTTTTTAAGTAATACTAAACATGGCTATAACTTATGCGTAGGTTTTGTTTTGATTTCCTTTTTTTGTTGCCTTTTGAAATTCTTTTCCAATTTCGTGGGTTGGTTATGGATTGGTTTTGATTTGATTTTTTTATATTTTTTATCCTTTCAAAATTCTATTTTTATTTTTGTAGGTTTTGTTTTGATTTTTTTTTACCTTTTAAAATTCTATTTCAATTCCACCTAATTTTCCATGAGTGTTAAGAATGTAAAGAGTTTTTTCCATCGGTGTTTAATTATATAATATTAAAAGGGGTGGAATTTTAATAGTTTTGCAACATCTTCCTTTTATCATTATATAAAAAGACTTTTTCACTCATTTATATATATATATATATATATATATATAATTCAATATTTCTTCTTGTTTCTTAATTATTTTATTTTTAATTTTATTAATCAGTATAGCTCTATCTATAATATATTTATATTTGTACGGATATACCATAATTTTTTTAGCAATATTACCCTTCAATTTTTATTCAATACCATATGTGCCCTTAATTAATGGTATGGTTTTGTTTTGATTTCTTTTTATTATTTTTTTCTTTTGCGGTTTGAAATTCTATTTCAATTTCGTGAGTTTGTTTTGATTTTTTTATTTTATTTTCTATTTTAATGAAAAGAAATCAATTTTAATTTTGTTTTGCGGTTTGAAATTATATTTTTTCTATTTCAATTTTTTATTCAATACCGTATGTACCCTTAATTTATTAGATTAGCATAGGTTCTGTTTTGAATTTTTTTTTTAATATTTGTCTTGATCTTTGAAATCTATTTCAATTCACGTGATTTTGTCTTGCAAAGAATACACAAACTTTTCTCATTATCATTTAATAGTGTTAATATTTAAAAGGTGGTAGAATTTTAAAAGTCTTGCAACAACTTCGTCAAATGACTCACTTCACTCATTTTCAACAACATTGTGATGTTTATTTTTTCTCATTCTTCTTTATTTTTCTCCTTTTATCTCTCACAATATTTTTATTTTTAAGATTTATTAATCAATATATATATATATTCAACATTAAACTATATCACATCCTTCTGTAAATATTATGAATGAAAATCTCATCCGGTCACACATAAATAAAATCCTTTCATATCATATTAAATTCTTTAAGATATTCACACAAATTCCACAAAAATTTAATATTTAATGTTTATTTAAAACAACAGTATCAAAATATTTAAAATTAATAATTTAAATAAGTTCATACAATTGAGAAATGACAATATAATGTTAAAACTTAAAATAAAATTTGTTTCTAAAAATTAATTATAAATTTATGATGACACTTTCAATATAATTAATAATAAAATTCCTTTAAAAAAATTAATAATAAAATTGCAAAATTTTGCAACATTATTTCGCTTATACAACTATATAAAAACTCTCTCTTTATTTATTTAATTTTTTTTTATAAAAAAAATTGTTCATTCTCTGTTTAGTGTTATTTCTTTATTGATTAGTAGTAATAATATTTCTTCTTCCAACTTCATATACACAATCATATTAATTGCATAAAGAAAATTTATTGTAAATATCAAGCCAACTTCACACGTGTACATAAACAATATTAAATATCTCAATTGAAAAATAAAATAAATATAAAAACTTATGGATTAACCTCTCTTCACATTATTACCTCCAAAATTTTTAATTCTAAACTTTTATTTATATAATCTTTTAATTTTAAGAATTCTAAAAAAAACTAGATTAATTAAAACTACAAAAGATTGTGTAATATATATAGATATATTTTCAATAACCACTACATATTAAAACTACAAACTAAATTTTGTTATCTTCCTTCCATATAATTTTTTTTATTGTTTTTGTACATAAATTTTATTTAAATTTTGCGAAGTCAAAAGAAGTCGACAATTTGGAGATTGATTGTCTAGCTTACATTTTTTCTTCAACTTTACTTCATATATATAGTAGTTATTAAAAAAAAGCCCCAACATTTTGTATACACCTCGGTAAGCATATTTATGAAATACCCCAATATTTCGTATACGCTACTCGCTGAATATATTTTTGAATTTCATATAATTTGGTTGGATTGAAAAACTTAAAATATAATCAGTGAAGCACGTGCTAAAATACTAGTTATTTTAAAAGCCGCACCCATCTCAAACCAAGCCTTAGTAGCAAATTTTGAAAATAAATGGGAAGAAGTATTATTATTATTATTAAAAAGAAAAAAACCAAGAATTATTACGCACGCCATGATCAACCTCCGTATCTAATGTCCCACAATGTTTGAAAACTTTGTAATTTTATATTATTATATTGTGTTTTTTCCCCTCTAATTGAGTTAAGTTAACCCAACAACCTAGTTAAGTTTGGATCAGAATTCATCAATTTAATTTATTTAAACTATTATATAGTTTTTAAGCTCAATTAAAAATAAATTCAAATTTGAGTTCATTTTTATAAAATGACCCTGTCTTATATTATGTTCTACTAATTTAATTATTATCTAATAAGAGTAAAAATCAAACATGTGCATATAAATTAACAATCTAAACATAGCTCGGTATACAAGACACTTATTATCATTCAGGAGGTTACTGTTTTGCTTTTTCGCCGCAATTGTGGAGGTAAAAGAAGTATGGCAAAATATATTTTTGATCCAGAGTTTTGAGTTAGATATCTTTGGTCTCTAAGATTTCAAAAAGAAAACGGTGTATAAATAACCAAAGGGTATTTGGTCACTAGTTTGAAAACAAGGGATATGTCTTTAGTTTTTTCGAACATGTGTTTGGTAGCAGATTTGGAAATTGAATGATGTGTTTAGTAACATCTTTATAAATTAATAGCAGTTACCGACTAAAAATTTAGTTCAATCTAAAATATTATTAATTAATTTATTAAAATATATGTTATAAGTTTTGTACCATTATTATTTACAATATTATATAATTTATAATGTATTATATTTTACATATTTTAATTTTATTGAAAATCATATTTATCAAAATTTTTACCTTTTAAAATGTAATTATGCATTTTAAAATTTGAAATTTAAAATTCAAATACACTCAAAATGTTATTTTAAGAGTTTCTATGATTACAAAATTTAAAAACTGTTTTGAAAAACAAATATGCCCGAAAGGTATTCACTAATCAAATCTTAAAACAATAAATCGGATTGTATACCAAACAAGCCTTAATATGTCTAATATAACAATCAATGAGGCACCTACATAATGATTAATTTTAATAATTGATATTTTAGAAAAAGAAAATAATTGATATATCTTCATTAATTGTACGTCATTGAAATTGCCTTGACTAAATATAATCACCAATTAAATGAAATTAGTGATATGTTTATGTTATAGTTTTTCTATATTTACAAAATTTGTAGGTTCTATTATTGTAATATATTGGATAAATTGTGCTAAAATTTGCACTCACCCAACCGTTGAAGTAACTATAGTGAATCAATTTTTATCTAGCTTTTAAATAAAATGAATGAAATTTTCGTATAAGGTTTTTTTTTTTTTTTAATAATCTTATAAGGTAATTAAGAATGTAAAATCCCAAGATTTTATCTTCTAATATTTGATCGAATTGAGCCAATGAGGAATAGTAAGATGCCCTTAATAACGGTAAGATGCCCTTAATATTGTTCTCGCTTCTTCTTTCTTATTTTTCATTTTTTTGGAAAGAAACAAAAATATGTGTGATAGACTATATTTTTATGAAAAGATTAAAATGTTTTGTTTCAAAATTTGAATACAAGTTAAGGGATGTGTCTTTAAAATGAAAAACGAGAAATAATGAAAAATTACCAAGCACTTTAAGCTTTTAAAAAATTAGAAACAAGAATATGATAATAATAATAAAATGAGAAATATAAGAGCTTATTTAGAAACGTTCCCGTTTCTTGTTTTTGATTTTCAATTTTTAAAAATTATATGCGTTTGGTAATTGTTCTTGTTTCTCGTTTCTCATTTTTTAAGAAAATGTTTCCAGAATCCTGTGTACTTTTGGAAACAACAAAATCAATTTTTTTTTTTTACATTTCTAATTTCTTCCGATAGAGATAAAAGTAAGATGAATATAAAAAGCAAATGCAACTTAAAAGTTTTGCATGTTTAAAATTAATTTTCATATCAATTTAAAATTTAAGCGAATAAAAAAATAAAAAAAAGTTACCGAACATGTTTCTATTTCTTTTTTCAATAAAAAGGAAATAACAAATAACAAAAAGTAGTTGTCGAATGCAATTTTTCTTTTTCTTAATTGAAAAGGGGAAGTAAGAAATGAAAATAAGAAACGAAAAATATGAGCGTTACCAAACAGGTCTTAAAGATCTCTCTCTTTTTTTTTAACTAAACCCTTTTTAAGTTATCTTTAATCCTAGTTAGGTTTTTTTTTCTTTCTTTTTCAATTAACTTGTTGACTTTCCACACAAAGAGACACATGGAGTTATTCAAGGTTTAATTTGGAAGAGCAAACTAGGCTATCTCAAACCCTAGAAAACATTTGCTTGTCTCCCAAGATTTCTAAGTGGTCTTTCACTTTTCCTCCTTGAAAATTTTCCTTTCTCCATCATTAGTTTATCATTTATCCTATTATTATTGAAAATCACATTTGGGGATATTTTTTTTCTAAGTTTTTTGAAAAGATTTTCTTTGGTCCAACATTTGTATCTATTTCTATGGGTTATCTCTAGCACTTTCTCGAACTCTCTTAATTGTTGAAAAATTTCTCATTTTTTCTTTTATGGTAGATGTGTTGGATTTGTAAGGATGGCAAACAAAATCCCACATTAGGAGATCGAGTGATCCATGGTATATAAGGAAGGACAATTATCTCTATTGGTATGAGATCTTTTTGGTAGAACTAAAAGCAAAGCCGCTCGTAGGTAAGAACAAATTTTTTTCCTATTTTTACTCTTAAACTTGACAAAGGTCTATTGATTTTTCTTTTTAAACTTTCAATTTTATAAAATTGGATGCTACACTTAGATAGTGTTGTTATTTTTATCCTTTGTTCAACTTTTGGCTAATTCACCCAATAATTAAAAAAAAAAAGTAACATTTCCAAAAAACTAATCACCAATTTCAATTGAAGCAAGCTTTACATCAAATTAGGTTTAATCAACGTACAAAATTGACTCACTCTGCAAAAATTCACAAGTTCGTGAGAAAAAAAAAGAAAAAAAAAATTTAATGTTTGTTTGATACTAAATTTTGGCTTGGAATCCTATATGAGGTGGAGGCAAATGAGCTATGTAAACCTGCGCATCGATTTAGTAGTGCTTACTTCACATCCTTTAAGCTTGTATTAAATTGAACTGTGTCCAGCTAAACATGAATAATATCACGCACCTAAATATGAGGTAGGTTCTGTTATTTATAGAGAACGTTGACCCGACCAGGTCGAGTTAGAAAGGCTTTGATGACTCAAGGTTCATATCAGGGAAAAGAAAGGGAGAGGGAAAAGGAGAATGCAAAACTTTGATGCCCTAGTCCATTCGTACAGAACCCTTGACGATTGTCGCACCATCGACCATGACGTAAAGCGCAGTGGTTCTAGTTTGGTTCCACATTCAGGCAAGGTAACCTTGTTGAGGCGTGAGGCTCATAGTTCGGGTTGACCTCAGGGGCCCCTTCACCTTGGTCGATGCCCATGGGTCAGTTCAGTGGTGTGGGTTTGGCCAAATCAGTCTTCACTTGGCCAATTGGTTTAGTCGAGTGCCACGTCATGTTTGGTTCATGTCCACATGGAGGGCTATTTTCTTAATTATCCATATAGCAATGAACATGCTACTCAAATACCATATCACATATATAAAATCCAACTCACTCATTTGAAAAAACATAACTCATCAATCTATAAAACCTATTTCTTTCGAGGCGAGATCGAAGTGTCATATCTATGTATCTAAATATGTAATTATAATAATAATTTAATAATACATATATAAATTTTTAATTAGTAAGTTTTAATATTTTCTTTACTAAGGACCTACTCGAGAATTTGTAATATAGGCGTAAAATTGAGAATTTTGAAAGATTAAGTATCAAAGAATTACCTCGAACGTTGGGGATCTTTTGATATATTTTAGACAAAAGTTTTAGGCTAAATTACAAAAAGAAAAAGAAATCCTCAAACTTTATCATTTGTTTAACAAATACCTCTATCATTTTGAATGAAAAGTTGACGTGGCAGAATTTAGAATAATATGGAAATTAACATATGGATGTGACATATAGGTCCCAATTTTGCGATAAAAGTCTTCTTCTTCCATTGTTGAGAGAACTTACTTCTCTATAATCCACCCAATTTTGTCCTTCTCTCTACTTAATCGAGATGAGCTTCCACGTTAATTGTCACGCCACGTCTTTTTAAATTTTCCCATATCAATATTCGTTCAAAATATATTTTTGAAGCATTTGTGAAAAGTGGAGGATGGTATTGAAACTTTTGAAAGGATAGTGTGGTATTTTTGGAACAAATCGCAAAAGTTTTATGGTGGTTTCTTTTTATCGGTAATTAAGTTAAAAATTTATGGAAAATACTTAATGTTTAATAGTGCTAATGAAATCTTGTTCTTACCCCTATTAAATATTTGAGAACTAATTATTTTTATAAAAAAAAAATCTACATTTTTATATTTCTCTCTTAATTATCTAATATTTCTCAACATTTTATCAAATTTATTATGTTAACTCATGACTCCTTGATCAGAGACAAAAGCGTCTCGACGCTTCGTTAGAGTGAGTTAAAGTCAAAGGAAACTTCGTGGAAAAGCCTTCGATATTCATACGATGGTGCCTGAAAAACACCAAAAGCAAAAAACAAAATCGAGAAAAAGAAAATTCAACTGCGCGTAGTTGGAAGACTACTACAGTATGATAATTGTTCTGCATTGACTGACTTTCGACCATTCGCTCCATTTTCACTAGGTTTTCTCATTTCCCCTTTCTCCATGTTCCTCGCGGAGATCCCCTCCTTCTGCTCAGACCTCTCTTTCTTCACAAACTTTTTGTAATTTTACTCCGCAGCTTGCTTCCGATCCTCCACATCATTCCCTTTTCCGGGTCTCATTGGATTTCATCTCTGCTTCCTCATCTGGGTTTTGTTGGATCTCTCCGATTCTTCCCCAAATCGAGGTATCTTGTTGCTTTTCAATTAATGGCGCCTGTTCTTTCAATTTTGAGCTGAAAATTTTGGGGATTTTTGTGTTTGACCCAAAATCTCTGATGGGTTTCTGGAATTTTTGAAGAATCTCGCTTAGTTGTTCTGTTTTTTTGAGTTTCTGGGGTTGTTCTTGCTTTAGCAAACAGTGGGGGGATAGGAAACGGAGAGAGTGGGTGAAAAAAGGAATTCTCACCATTTTTGTTGAAAACCCATTTTGGGGATTTTTTGAGTTTTGTGTTTAGTGAGATCATTACTGTCTGGCAATGATGGGAGGACAATCTAGCAAGAACAGATCAAGTGGTGGAGATTTTTCTTCTCCTCTTCCCATAAATGTTGATTCTCAGTATGCTGCTGACCTTAGTTCATATGAAGCTGCTTGTGAAAATGATCCGGATTTGCAATCCTTTGATGTGGCGGTCCATGAGCGGACGACCCGAGTCCTAAATTCTCTAGCCACGGGAGTTGAGGCTCGGTCGCTGTCGTTCGATGCCCTCATGGAGGTCACTGACTGTCTGCTGGAAATGAATCAAGATGTGGTCAAGATCATCCTTGAAAGTAAGGAGGATGTGTGGAGCAACAAGGAGATGTTTAAGCTTGTGAATGAGTTCTTTGATAACAGTCTCAAAACTTTAGACTTCTGCACGGGGTTGGAGAACTGTCTACGGCGAACTCGGGACAGCCAGTTCATCATTAAGCTTGCTGTTAAGCAATTGGAGGAAGTTGAAAATGGAGGTGATGAGAGATATGTTAGGACATTTGAAGAGTTGAAGAAGTTTCAGGAGGCAGGGGATCCATTTACTCTGGAGTTTGTTCAGCTGTTTCAGTCCTTATATAAGCAGCATTTGTCAATGTTTAAGAAGTTGCAAACTGAAAAGAGGAGGCTTGACAAAAAGTATAACACCACGAAGACGTGGAAGAAAGTGTCGAATGTCATTTTTGTTACCGCGTTTGCATCGGTTCTGATTTTCTCCGTCGTAGCAGCTGCGATGTCTGCACCTCCCGTGGTCATCGCGTTAGCTGCTGCCCTGGCGGTTCCAATGGGCCCGGTCGGGAAATGGTGTAACTCAATGTGGAATCGCTATTTGAAAAAAATTAAAGAGGAGAAGCAACTTATCAGCTCAATGCAAGGTCACACTTACATAATTCTGAAGGACTTTGAGAACATTCGAGTGCTTGTTCGGAAATTGTCGATTCAGTTCGGTTCGTTGTTGCAGAATGCCAATCTCGGCATTAGAGAACAGGGAGCTATGCAGCTTGTAATAGATGAAATAAAGAAAAACCTTGAAGGTTTTGATGAAACCATTGAGAAGTTGAGTGTACATGCTGGTAAATGCAGCAGAGATGTAACAATGGCAAGAACAGTTATTCTGCAGAAAATTGTAAGGCATCCTGACAGCTGATAATCCAACCCCTCTGGTGAGCAAGTTTTGCTTCCAAGTCTCGTTGGTTGCTCGTATGCCACTCGATTAGCATCGAGAAACAGAGAAAGACAACTAAGACGGGTAATAACTCAATCATATGCTCCTCGTCTCAGCCTGAGAATTGATTCTCCAAAATATTGAGATATCTTCAATCAAAGTGAGTTCACTCACTAGATCGGTATTGATTTATGATAAGCTTTAAGCATGTCGGGATTCAGAAGGATTTAGTTACTTCTTTTATCTCTTCTTTATATGGATGTAACAACTGTGTACAAGACACCAAGAGGTGTGGGAATGTATGATAATAACTTGATGATCTCTTTGTTGATCCTATTTCTGAACCAAGTTTATGAATCATCACTTGATAATGTTTGAAAATGGAAGGCTGTTGTGTAATGTAGAAAAGTTTGAGGGCAGCTCTGATATCTGATTTTGAGTAGATTTCTCTGTGATCTCTCTAGATTCAAATATGAACTCAAGACAAGAAAAAAGTTTTGGCTTCTGAACAAATGGCACAACAATAGTTGTTCAACAATAGTAACTCAAACCGTGAAAGTTGGGTTGGGTTATAAGCTTGTTTGGATTGGTTTGGATTTGAATAAATTAATCGGAACTTTAAGGGTCGGGTTGGTGTGTCGATGGAAATATATCGAAAGATAGAGATTTGTTTTTTAATGTGGTGTTGTTCCTTTCATTCCATAGGGACTATAAGAATAAACTATACCAAAGTTGAAACTATCGAATCTCAATCTTATTTAATTGCAAATTAAAAATAATAATAAAGGGGAATAATTCTGCATGAATATGTGCAGTCTCATTAAAAGAATATGGGGATATAATTAATCCAATTTTTAATCTCTTCTAACAGTACTCCAAAAGGGAGAAAATCACAGGTCTTCCTTTCCCAGTAAACGAACCAAAGTGTACAACCATAGTTTGTTGCACTCCATGAAGAAGAGCTAAAGCCTCGGCTGCAAGTGGTAGGAGAGAACCGTTGTGCCGTGGAAAAATCGACTGCTTTGAAAGCAATTTCGGCCTATATTTGGTGCTAAATCGTCTACTCATTGGTTGCTTCTAAATGTTAGCACAATACCCTTCTCAAACGTATGCTCGTTAAAGAATGATTAGAATCGATTAGTGTTGTGGAAACCTTGCTTAGATCAGGGCTTGAAGACGACCAATAACGTGAAGATGGAAAACGTTTTTTTTTTAATGAAATTAATTTTGGAAAACTTTTAAAATTCAAGAAATTAATTTCAGTAATAAAAGATAATGATTTTCCTTTTTCGTCCAAACATCAATAAAAAAATGAAGAGTATTTCTTTTTACGAGCAAGTATATGGTTACCCGAAATCAACCATCCTTATCGGAAAATACTCGCTTCGTCACCATTAAAGGGTTGACAACTAAGAGAGAGAAATATAAATCCTGTAGCATTCTTAAATCTTTCAATGTACGACAAAAGTCAAATACTCCTAACAGTAAGCACGTCCAAAAAGGATCCTAGAGGTTTGGATTGTGCATATTTACCTAACATATTTGTAAATATTTTACTATAAATAATATATATAAATATTTTACTCTATGATATATATAAGTGGTTATCCGCCAATATGAACTTACTCCAACGGTAATTAATACTGAGTTCGAATCTTTCACCTCACTTATTGCACTGTAATATTATTGTTAACCGATAAGTGGATTCTAGAGACAATCCATTTATCATCCTCTATTTGATTGGTCCATTCAAGTATTTCCTTGGGTTACATCTTCATTGATTGGAATAAACAAAATAATAATAATTGCAAAATCATTCTTATGTTTAATTAAATGATTTAGCCATTTATTTTTAAAAGGAAAAAAAAAGGATAAGCCATCAATTTCAATGAATCAACTTATTTTACCAAAGCATACATAGCTCCGTGATAATTGACATATATCTCCAACCAAGAGGTCACAAGTTTGAATCACTCCACCTCCACTTACATGAATGGAAGGTAATTTTGTGATTCAAATATAAATTCTTTCTTCATTGGAACTATAAAAGAACTCTTTTTACTCATTTCCAACCACAATTTAAGGTTTATTTTTTTCTTCTTCTTATTTGTTTCTTTTTTCTGTCTCACGATCTTTTTGTTTTAAAGATTTATTAATCAAGATCATGTTCCAAAATTTCAGAAAAATATTATGTATTTCTTGTTCTTCTTTATTTTTCTCTCTCACCATCTTTTTAAAGGTTTTTATTAATTAGTATAATAGATCACATTCCAATTTTTTTTATAACACTGTCCTTTAGTAGCTAGTTTGTACATTGGCGAGAGGTAAATATATATACATAATTCATTAGCGACTATCATTCATCATATTTACAATTCAAAAGCTAAATTTGATTTTTGAAGAAATTTGTTTTAGACAATATTAATCTGGGTCTTTTTAACAATGTAAATATATATATAAAAAAAAGATGATAGCATAAAATATTACTACATTAAATAGTTAATCTTTGTTACAAATATGTTTATTTTGAGTGATGGAGTAATAATGGTTTTAAACCTCTTAACATTCCCAAACAATAATAATAAAATTTCAGAGGTTTTAGAAATTTAATAGCTACCTAAAACCTAAATCCTCACTCTTCTACTTTTCTTTCTAAAAAAATTTTGGTCTTCTCCATATTTATTTTGTGTTTTCTTCCTCCATCAATTTTTTTTCTCAAGTTTAAAATACGTATTGTATTAAAGTATGAGCAACTCCATAATAGTACATGGGATGTTGTGAGATAGAGGCAGGTAAGTTTAATCTATTACAAATAATATTCCACGCAGGTGCAGGGGCGGCTCGAGATGATAGGGGATCTTAGATAAAACTTTGATGGAGAGGTCTTAATATAGAAAATATCATCTAAAACTTATTTTTCTTACTTTTTGAGATTCAAAATTATAAGTTTGTTAATATATTACTTTTCAATGAACAATATGACCAATCCATTTAATTTTCCTGTGACATAGTTGAACTTAAATATGATTAATTTTAATTTTGAAAAGCTTCATTTCAGTGGAAGCAAAACTGTTACCAGTATTGTTAATAATATTCTATAAGCAATGTATGCATTTGGAAAAAAGTTTACCTTTGTTATATAATTTAATATTTTAATAGGACAATCAATTTCATTTTGCAAGACTTCTCTTAATATTTTTAATTCAAAAAATAAATCTAAACCACTATCATCTTTTAATGTATTTTCAAGATTAATACAATTTCTTTTCAGATTATCATCATCTAATGACTTTAAAAATTTCATATCAAATAAGAAGTTAAAGATATTTTCATATATGTGAAATTGTTCAAATCTATTTTAAAGTGAAGAAATTGTTTGATCTATAATATAGTAAAAGTAATAAATTCTAAAAGAATCTTGCGGTGATCATGTTTCTTTAATATCAGCATTCTCATCAAATTGTTGTTTATATTTTTTGAATCGTTCTTTTTTCACAAAATATTGGTTTTATTTCCATAACATTTGCAATTTTAACTGAAATCATAGCAGTTGTGAATCCATTTTCTCTGTATTTCCTCTCTATTTTTTTTTTTTTGCAGGATTAGATAGCTTCATTTTCAACAACTATATCATCATCTACTATTTTCTTTGATCTCTTGATTTTTCTATACCTATCATTTCTTCTATTATTTCATCGTTTTTATTACTTTTACTTTCAATAACAAATTTATCGACAACAGTTTTTTGAGATTCAATAAGTTTTTCTACTATTCTTTTCTTTTAAGCTTTTCATATCCAGATTCATATTTCCTTTTAGAATTATTGATATTCTAAGTAAGCAAATTTAAACAAATATTAGATATTAGGTTGTGAGCAATCAACAATATGAAATAATTTATAAAAATAAAAAATAAAAGAATTTGAACGAAAAACCTGGAACTTTGAAGCTGCTGGGTTAAGTTGAGGAAATAAGAAGCTTCTATTTCTACTCTAACCATTGATAATCTTGTGAGACCACACAGAAGATCACGATGAAAATTTGAGATTTGAGAGAGATTGAGAGTGAGAGAAGGGAGAGTATTGACGGATAGAGGCTAGAGTTCAACCTAAAATTAGTGCGACTTAAGTAGTACATGTATGAAGGTTTTTAGAGAAGTTGAAAAGTTCTGGTTGTGAAAGAAATAAATAAAAAGATAAAATATGGAAGGTTCCCACTCTCCTAAAGTAAACTCGAGAGAATTAGGAGGAGCTTATATTAATGGGTTGAGAATTTTAAGGAAATTTGGAAGAAGTCCCGAATAAATAATCAAAATGGAGAGAAATTCATGAGCCTATTAATTGTGGATTTTTTTTAGTAGGTGTGTATTTCAATATTATAAAAATAATTATGAAAAGTAATAAGTAAGTTATTTTATATTTTAAATTTAATTTCTAATTAAAAACTAAAGTAAATAGATACCAATATTTCCTAAAATATGGGTCTTAGGTGGTCGCCTCACTCCCTTATAGCTTAAGTCGGTTCTGTGCCGGGTGGAAAATTAAGAAGCTTGTTTGAGAAGGAGTAAACTACTTTAAAAGTCAAACGATGAGCATCCATATTTCAAATCTCTAGCAAAGGAATAAAAGTAATTGATTATATGAATTGGATTCATTTATATTGCTTCTAGCCTTGAAATTAACTTATTGAATGCAATGTTTTTGTTTTTATTTTTGGTAATTCCCATGTATATTCTAATTTAATAAACACGTGTAAATAATGTAATTTTGTTAAATCAAAATGATGGTGTTCCAAATCTTGAGGCATGTTTTCTTAATAGAGAAAGGAAAAGAGACAACAAACCTAGAAGTTTTCGGACAACAATCCTTGAGATAGTGCTCAAGTTGTAGAGTTTTTTTTAGCTTAGACAACAATCCTTGAGATAGTGCTCAAGTTGTAGAGTTTTTTTTAGCTTAGATTTATGCTGCTGTTTCGTTTTAATTAAAGTTAAAATTAGAGTTATATTCTAATAAATTTTAAATTAAAATTTCAAAATAGTTTATTTTTATTTTATTGTATTGACAAAATTATTTTATTTTTTACAATTTTTATTATTTTAATTTGATTACCTTGAAAATAAAATACATTCTATAGACTTTTTTAAATTCACTATAGTGAAATAAAAATTACATATTTATATTATTTTAATTGACCAAATTTAAAATAAATATCATACATTTATATTTGTTATTTTGAGCGTGTCTCATTTAAAAATTAAACACTTTTTAAAATATATTTTATTTTATTAAGTTCAAAATATAATACAATTTATTTTTGTTAATTTTGAATATAAATAATTTGAAAAATAAATAATTTATTTTATTTTAATATTTGTTTACTTGAAATTAAGTATATTTATTTTAAATATAAATTCAAAAATAAAATACTCTTCTCATTTTGAAATCACTCGGTTTAAAATTTTTGTACAAACTATAATTATTTAAACATGGATAAGAGAGAATGATAATTATAAATTTTCAGACTTAAGACTAAATTTAAGTATTTAATTAATTTGATTGCATCAAATGTTTTAGTTTAATTATTTAAGTTTAACATTTTTCAATTTTTATATCAAAACATAAATACATATATATATATCTTTTAAAAAAACGAAAAACTAAGTATAAGTTGAATTATAATGCATATAAATCTATATATTTCAATAGTATAATTATATATATAAATTAAAAAATAGATTTGTGTTATAAGTTAGAAAACTTGAAGATGTATTGTTGCGGGTACAGAGGGAGGTGAAATCGAAGCAATTGAATTGTCAAAAAAAAAAAATCACTAATTGAAAAGGGTAAAAAAAAAAAAATAGAGAAATGGTAGAACCACTAAAATTATTATTTAAAAAAAAAGAGAGAAAAATGGTGGGATCCATTGAATTTGAGAGGATATATGACCATGCTGTGAGGAATTTAATAGTTTTTTAGTCTTTTAAAAAATAGAAAAAATTATGTTTTTTCTGCATTTATTTCTTCCTGCCGGTAAAAAGATCAACGGTGGTGAGTAAAATTAATATATCTGTAAGTACCTAAATATTTTTTTTAATAAATGAATCAATATGTAAACGTATTTTTCTTACTTTTTTTTTTTTATAATACCTAAGTTATCCTTCTATTAATTTATATTTTTCTCCTCCATATCTCCCCCTCTCTCACATTCATTTCTCAACTCATTTAATTTTAATTTTCTCACTCGGTTAAATTTTTGATTCTTTATCCCACTCATCCAAATTCCTTTCTTTCCATTTTTTTTCATTTTTTTTTCTAGAACTTATAAATTTTACCGTTTTAAACATTAAATATCATCTCTTTTTAATTCTTTGCCTTCTCCTTTTTTTTTCTTTCTTCTCTTTCTAATTTTTTGTCTGAAACTTTTAAATTCTACGATTTAAATATTAAATAATACAATTATTTGAACTTTATATGGAATATTTTGTCCATTTATTCATTTCTAACTTTACATAGCATGCAATTAACAATTAATTATTTTTTTAATAAATAAAGTATTTAAATTTTAAAGTATCATCATTATTTAATTAATTGTTAATATATTTCTAAGTAGTATTTTTTTTTGAAAATGGGGTAAAAATTAATAGAGTAGCTCTAATAATAATAATAATAGAATAATAGAATTATAAAAATTTTAGAATTTCATATTTAAATAATTTCTAAAAACAATAGTATTAAAATAAAGTGAAGGTTCTAATTTAAATGCATCCATAAATCATAAAATTGAAGAAGGATAAGAATGSGTAGAGTTAGAATATAAAATGTTGAATTTAAAAAAAAAGACCATTTTATTTCTAAAAATGATGCAACTTTGAAAGTTTTAAATTCGAATGGTTAAATAACTTAAAAAAAAAAGTATAAAATCCTTTCACTGCCCACATGTTTACATCAAAATTAAATGATTTTTTTTTTAAAACTTTTTTTAGAAGGGTAGGAAAATTGAATTGATAAATAAAAATTAATTCCTCTTATAATTATTGATAAATGAAGGAAATTTAAAACACAATAAGATGGATATTTTACTTTTACCTTCATTTATATACTTCATAGAATTTTAAAAAATTAGAAATACCAAAAGTTGAACTCCTCCGACATACAACTATAAAAAGGATTCATTTTCCATCCATTTTATACACAACGTASCTTTTATCTTCTTTGACAATTTATTTAATACTGCATATGTTGGATAAAGGGAAAAGCCACATTATTCARGAGAGAGTTAGGTGAAAAATGCCTCGTGTGGAATTTCTACAGGGTATTARCTAGGTTGATTCGAGCTTCCCATGCTTCATCTTCATTTGCCATGGTGTCCATTATCATCATGATGGAAAACTACGTTTTTTTAGTGGCTCCTCCAATTGTAAGGTAGTATTATGTTAATCTGTAGTCACGGTCAATAGATTTTGTCAATCTCCTTGATTGATGGAGAGTGGTGGTGTAATTAATAGTGGTTATTTTATTTTTTTAGAATTAATAGTTATTTTATTTTAGGAAAGAATATAAATTTTAATAGGTAACATTTATTTAAATTTGTTTAAAAAGAAAACAATTCCAATGTACAACCACGGCTGTCGCTGGAGTTTGTGGTGCGTTGCTACCTTCTGTAGAGTTGCCGTCGGGATGGGTCGCTGGAGTTTATTGTAGAGAGAGAAATAGGGAGTGATGAGAGGTCAAAGATGAAAGAAAGGAGACATAGACTTTATAGGTAACTCAAAAAGATCAACATTGATTTTTTGAGTTCCAACGTTACCTAGAATATCAAAAAGGCTCCTAAACAAACTCATTTTATAATTTGATACTTGGATAACAAGAATTTACTTAAGTAAGGAATTTTCATATCCCTGCACGAGAGCCGAAGCTCCACAAAAATACCACTACTTAGTCTTCAAATCTAACCTTGAGTCCGGATAGAAGGCTCATGAGCATGTGAAAAAATAAACTAAAATATAACGTTAGGTATAAAAAATTTAATATGTCACACAAAATAATTCAAGATATATGGAGCAAACAATAAGGATAATATAAGAAAAAACAACAACTTGACTCTATAGGTATAATTAATTGATGTTTCAGTGGGGTCGTCAAATTATTGTAACGTGGTCGCAATGCAAAGTGGTTGATGCATAGTGTACAAAAATCGGATTTTGTACACTATATGTGCATTTCTTATGAGAAAACTTCAAGACTCTAGTAATTTGATGCTTGGATCATCTTCTTTCAAAACTTTAGCCATCTTGCTTTCACTAGATCTTAGACATGATGCTTCAATGCCAAACAATTTTCAGTTGAATGTCCTACAACTCCTCCATGATAGTCACAACAAGCATTAGGATCATACCATTTCGAGTATGAAGATTGTATTGGTTTTGTGGGTATAGTCATCAAAATATTGTCCTTAAATAGTTGAGGTAACAACTCGGTATATGTTATTGGTATTCGATCAAAGTTCACCTACTTAGGTTGCCTCTTGCCATTATAACCGTAAGAGATATTTTGCCCCATTGGTTGTGGACTATATTGTAGAGCAATAGGTGTAGCATGAATGTAATTAACTCGAGATGAATTATATGATATAGAACTTTGTTGATGTCTTTTGTAGTCACGCCTTGGTCCAGGTGCAGAAGATATTACTTAAGCTTCTTCGTCCTCCTTCTTAATGAAGTCTTCTTTATGTTCAATTGGTGAATCATCTATGTTACCCATTATTTTGCCATGCTTAACTCCGTATTCAATTCCTTAACCAATCATCACGATGTCTAGAAAATTGGTTGATGCATTTCCTTTCATTCGATCATAGTATGGAGACTTGAGAGTACTGAGAAACATAGTCGTCAACTTCTTGTCAGTAAAAGGCAGTTGCACTTGCAAAGCTGTGTCTCTCCACCTCTGAGCATACTCTTTAAAACTTTCTGTACTCTTCTTCTCCATTCTCTGCAAGTCTAGTCGATCAGGAGTCATATCTATATTGTGCTTATACTACTTTAAAAATGAGTCCGTCAAATTCTTCCTGAGCAAATGTGGGCACTATCTAAGTGCATATACCAACAAGATGCTGAATTGCTAAACTATCCTAGAAGCAATGTATAAGCAACTTATCATTCTGAACATGTGCCGCCATCTTTCTACGATACATTATAATACGGCTCTTAAGACAATACGAACCATCATATTTTTTAAATTATGCGACTTTGAACTTTGAGGGAATGACAAACTATGAAAGAATTTTGTTACTAAAATTGCTTAAATGAGCTTAAGCAAATTTGAAATTGCTTTTAGTCAAAGCAATTGCCCTTATAATATGGTGACTTTTCTGTCGCAACGTCATTATTGCAACACGGAGCAACCAACTTCTTCCCTTGAAGGGTCTCTTTCGAGATAAGGGTTTGTAGTCGCCACTAATCATCTACGAGGTGCGATTAGTCACCTATTTAAAAAAAAACTTGGTCTACGAAAACAAATTTTTTTGGTTTGAGAGACGACTGAGCTTAGGGAAGATGCATCTTCCAACACCCGGATCTCAACAACCAAGCCTATTGCCACTATGCCAACATCTAAATATGTAAATTAAGTTTCTTTTTTAAAATAGGAACCTTTTATTTTTAATTTTTGTTAAAAAAAAAAGAAAAAAATTATAAACTAAAATTTAAAAAAAGAAAATTTTTTATTTTATTTTGGATTTGAAATTCGTTTAAAACTGTTTTATTTATATAAAAAAAAATCTGAGATATATAACCAAACTTATTTGTAAAATATCTTATTCAAAATTTTCAAAACTTAAATAACCAATCTTTCAAAAACAAACTTCTAGTTAGGTTGAGATTTGAGATTTATTAATTTTAAAACAAATTTTTTCCTTTAAATATTTTATTTACTTTCCTAAAATCTTATTTTTAAACTTTCTTTTAAAACCTCTTTTATTTATTTAACAAAATTAAAGACTTACTTGAAAAAAACCTTGGTTTCTTTTTACCCAATAAAAAAAAAATATTTAAAACGCAAGCAGATTTTCAAAGCATAATTAAACCCTCATTAACTGATTTCCCTTTTATAAAAAGCAAAGAAAAAGATTTGTTTCTTTTTCATCCAAAAACGTTTTTTTATTATAAAATTTCTCTCCAAACAAAATTCTTTTATCTTATTTACTTTCTCTCTTCTTATGGTAAAACATAGTTTTGATTATGAAAAATAAACGTTCCTTTCCATTTCTATTTGAAAAAACAAAACCCACCAGAATCTTGCTAACGTCGGGAGACGTGAGTGTGCTGCCTTAAGTCGTGTATTGGAGGTCGTCGGGATATGCGGTTGTCGTAGGGCTGTGAAGAAGGTGTTGCACCGTAGGCCCGGAAGTCGGGGTTGTAGCAATTTTTTTAGAGAGGGAGAGAAAAATTAATAAAAGAAAATAGGTGTTTGGAAAAGAGAATACTAAGGGGGAATAAAAATTGAAATCTACATATAACCTCTCTATCACTGCACAGAAACTCTTTAAACACTAGAGAAGGTAATGGTAACAAAAGGAAGGTCAAAAAGAAAAGAGAAAAAAATGGGAGGAAGGTGAAGGAGAGAAGGGCACCTATGAAGTTTGAAATAAAAGAAAAAATTGTTTAAAAAAATGTAAATAAAAACCTCACTTAAAAAGAAATACTAATAATAAAAAAAATCAATTTTTTAAAACAAAATCTATTTTTAAAATTTAATTTAATTTAAACTTTTACCGGACTGATGTTACTTTTTTAACCAAAATCAATTACATTAAAACCTTACATTATTTTTAACCAAACAATTAAAATAAAATAAATTATTATTATTATTATTATTAAAGATAAAAATAAAATTTGAGTTGGACTAACGTATTTGTTACACCTGCATCAGAATAATAAATAATAATAATTTTGGTACATGTTGTCTCTGGACAGAA